>JACEFZ010012049.1:0-30000 GCA_014155875.1 Cepaea nemoralis | reverse complement strand
TCCTTTATGCGAATCCGTTACACAGCAGCTCTCCAATCAATCCAAGTAGTCCAGAGCTCAGAGTCCAGAACAATCTACACCGACATGCAACAATGACTAAACACATTTCAAATTAAAGATACTCCAATGAAAGACACATTTTAGATGAAGTGATCTTCTTATACACATATTCCGATCCTAACAGGTGCTACGGAGTTGGTGCACTGTGGTAGGAGTCTCGTTGTGTTAACTATGGTAGGAGATGATATACGAGTGAAATGACAGTGATGCTTTGACAATTAAACCCTATCTGCAATGCTTATTACCAACCAGTTCTATATTGCCTATATCTACTTCTTCGCTAGAAATATTATATCCACAGTAATATCCACGTCTATATTAGAAACGTCGACATCTATAGTAGAAACATCCATATCTATATGAGAAAAGTCAACATCTATCCTCGAAATATTCATACATTCATTAGACATTTCCATATCTATATTAGAAACGTTCACACCTATATTAGACATATTCATGTGTATATTAGAAACGTCCACATCTTTGGTAGAAATATATATCTATATTAGAAACACCCATAACTACAGTAGAACTATCCATAACTATATTATAAATGTCCACATATATAGTAGGAATATCTACGTGTGTACTACAAATAACCATAGCTATATTAGAAACGTGTACATCTATAGTAGAGATAGTCATATGTATATTAGGAAAGTCCATATCTATATTATAAAAATCCTCATCGATAGTTTTAATTATAGATAACAGCATAAAAATGATAAACAAGAAAATGATGAGATAAATAAAGAAATAAGAAATAATTGTGTGAAGGCAAAAGACAGTTGAATTAAAATATATTAAATATACAAAAATATGCACAAACACATCAGTGAGCTTACAGGAAGAAATATAAGAATAAATGCAGCGTGTTTAAAATCAAAAACAGGAAAGATATTATCGGACGAAAATGCTATAATAAAGAGGTATATAGAGTATGCAAGAGACTTATATGATCGAGAAAGGGCGGAATTAACAGAAGAAAGTAACTTAGAAGGTCCATCTTTTCTAAAAGAAGAAGTCGATGACGCTTTCAAGCAAATGAATAAAGGAAACACAGCTGGGCCAGGTGGAATAACAATAGAATAATTAGAAGTAATGGGAGAATTTGGAGTAGATATATTAACCAATATGTTGAATTATATTTACAGCAGTGGATATATACGAAGCGATAGGTGAAAATCTGTATTTATAGCTATATCAAAAGGACCAGGAGCAATTGAATGCAAAGAGTTTTGTACGATTAACCTCATAAACAGTGTCACTAAACTTCTACACAGAATTATAATGAGAAGAACAAAAAAGAAAATAAAAATGGAAATTAGCGAAGAACGGTATGGATTTCTGGAAGGAAAAGATATAAACAATGCAATATATACATTAAGGACACTATTAGAAAGATCAATAGAGACAAAGAAAGACATATATTTGTGCTTCATAGATTATATTAAGGGATTTGATAAAGTAACACATGATGAAATGATTAAAATGTTGCAAGATATTGTGATATAATAAAACGTCCTTACCCTTTCCTAGCATTGACTCCCTTAAAAATAAACAACCCCTTACAATTACTGTTTAAGTATCTTGCTTAGTGTAGGATTATAAAATAAAACAGCGATAGACTTACCGTGGCAGCTTAATTTATTTGGCTTTAATTTTGTTCACGCACCTGGCCAAGACCGGCTAGTTTTTAAAACAAAGGCTGAGTGTAGCCATTTTTGGTCCGTGCCACACAAAGAGCAGACATGTAAAAGTTTCCCCGTGTGGGGAAAAGGCAATTTTGCCTTAAAACCATCATTCTCTGAAGCTATTGGTATGTTATATCTACATTATTAAGATGTATTTATGTATTACATAGACCAGTATGTTTAATTAAGAATTAGTTAGAATAATAAGTCAACAATTCTCTTAAACCAGGCTGGATGATGTTTACCAATGAAGCACATGTGGGTGCCACGCTGTAATTGTTCCTATGTTTTACAATTTCAAATCCCTATGTTAAAATCTTTTATAGGCATTATGAACTTATATCTAACTAATAGTGCTTATCTATAAATAGTATGTGTACTGTAGAGTATCAACTCGCATGTCAGGAACACATTCAGAGAACTCGTTTCTGTCAATTTCATATTCCTATGAATAATAACTTCTACGCATGGTGAACTATACCTCACTATCTATGCTTAGAAATCTGCAAATCATCTATGTACTGTAGAGATGAACTCTAAAGAACATTTTCAAAGAAACAATTTCTCAATGTAGGACTCTGATTACATACTTCATAGTAGAGAACTGGTGTCTGCCACTTTCAAATATCCTATGTAGTGTAAATTCACTGTTAAGGATATCTCTGAACTTGTTTTATCCATGCGGGGATATACAAATGATTACGCATATTCCTGACTCTTAGTCAGGGGATAAAATACTTTGCCACATCATAATCTGTAACTTGGAACTATGGTGCTAAATCTTAGTACCATCCTTTTGTTAACAGATTAGTAACCATTCCATATGAGGAGGGACATGTAATCATTTCATAAAATATTGCTAGGGAAATGCCATGTTTGCGAATATAAATTCTAGAACAAAGGAAGTAAACGCTTGATAAAAAGGAATGTTCGGATAGGATGTACCTTCAATCCGTATCACCTCACTGTAGTAGGAACAGAAGCGAAAACTGATGTGAATAAATTGCTTGCAATATTCAGAATACTAGACCATGCGGCATAAGTTATTCTAATAAATACACTCCGAATAATAGCAGTCATTGGCAAAATATATCACAGCGGTTACTATCCTCATGTGCTGTACGCAGTGGGGGAAAACAATGTATGGTTTAGTTTATGGATTAACCCCTGAAGAAAATTCAAAACCATTGGCTCCGGCATTAAATTTTATGATTAAAATTATTATGTATGATTATCATGTACTTAATATCAGAGAAATGTATGTTTGTTTTCTCGGTTATGAGAATTTTTCTATATCCTGATTGTTACTTTTTACTGGGAAATACACATTGTAATGTGACTCCGGTGGAAACATGAGATGATGTAGGAAATATGTGTATGTCCGTACTTAAGAAGCCAGTGTTGAATAGCCTTGGCCTAATGATGATTATAGTGCCGAAAGGAAGACGCAGCATTAGAAACCACAGAGATTCTGTATAGGCTATGCTCTTCAAGTAATGAGAGATACAATATCAACATGTTGGATGGACATAATGACTTCACTCATCTAATAGTCCCAGTAACAACAGAACATAATATGAAGTGAGAAAATACCTTACTCACTATTAAGAGTCACAATGGCTCTACACCAAGCAACGAGGGACAGTGGAACGTGGACACCCACTCTTTTCCCCTTCTCGTCTTGTTGGTTGTATTTGTGTTTGTAATTGTGTTGTAAACATTTTACCATAACACAGTAGGTTAATGCTCGTGTTGTATTCTTGTCATCCCTTTTCTATAGAAGAGAAGCAAGTGGTGGTTGAATTTGGTGGGACTGCATTTCATAACTATCATCAGGATACTGGGTTAACAGCCTGGTGAAGGTGAGCCAGCACTAAATGGCTTAACCATGTTCTGGGTCTAGAAATACATCAATGTTTACTGCTGCACTCATAAGCTGCAAACGCAAGCAAAAGAGATACATACGAAGACAACTGACGGTGTGATTGAGGAAGTCCTATTTCAGTAGGAATATCCAGGATGGACTTCAAGATCTAATAATCTACAAAGATGAAGATCAACAGAGTACTGACAACAGTGTATCGTCTGCGTTACTTCTGAGAAGTACCACCTATGGCCTCATCATTCAACCAAATCAGTGAAACTATGGGACAATCCTACTACAAGTTACTAAAACTAACAACAGTGAGTAACCTTCAACTGTTGGTTGGATTACCAAGTTAATATCCAACAATGGATAAGTCTTCGAAAGAACGTCTCACAGCTGCAACAGTCAAACATAAAACTTCAGCTACCCAACACCAAGTTCTAGCTATGAACACCAACTTGAACTAATGGGGAGAAGACACTGAACCAATACAACCAAGGTACCAACTGAAAACCATAACTACACCAGATTACCTCAGGGATCCAAAACCTGAACCCTATCAGATAAAAGACCATATGAAAGTAACTAAATGTCTCTACATCAGCAACAAGAGGAATCATCTAATTGTTTGCAAACCTGTTACTGTGCTGGATTTATTCATCTGTGGATATATGTAGGTATAGATCAATTGTGGCCCTAGTCACAGATACTACCATGAGATGCCTCTCAGTCAATTAAAGTTCTACACTGGAGTAGATAACAACGACTAATTCCTTGCCGGTCCAATGTCAGCCTAAATGCCATGGGTTATAGACTCGCGACTAGGTGGGTGAAACCTCTGTGTAAGCCAATTTGGTAGTCGGATATTATAAGCCGAGAAGCTGAATGGACGTCAACTTTTCATCAGACCTGATGATAAAGGGAATTACCTTTTGCAAAGCTTAAGTGGAAATCCTGAAGTATGACCAACATGAGGCACCAAATTTCACAAAAAGGGCACCGAGCCTAAGTCAACAGAATATTCGTGATTCTAGCCCCAACGGAGGGGATATATGGTGTGTGATTTTTCAATTCCTGGATTATGGATTATAAAATAGTCACCAGCCAATTACCAGTGGATAAATATTAGGAACACGACTGAGTGCATTTATTCGGTACCCAGATAATGGGAAAAGGATCTAATCTACAGCGAAGATGAACCCTTAACCGCAAACCAGGAGATAAATGACTCTATTAATTAGTTTAATTAGTAGAACAAACTGCTGTTTATATGTTGTTGTTTTTTCTGAAGGTAACAGGTCAGTAGTTTTTTTCCAATGAAGTTTATGGTATAGTATTTTGATACCAACTCATTATTTTTAAAAATGAGTAAATTGTAAATGGTGTCAGAAACAAATGTTTATATGTTGGGTTCTATATACTTAGATCTTTATTTGCCTTAATTATGAGGGTAAATGAAAGTAGAAGCAATTTGTGGTTGTTGTCTTGTTTGTAATAACATTGTATTTTTCTATGGTGAAATGGGATAAATGTGTTTTGATAATGAAAATCATTCCCTGAAAATGCATAGTGTTCATTACACACATATATATATATGTAACTGCAGATCTTGATTCATACTTGAACTGTTTGTCCAAAATTTGTTGATGTGTACATCAAGTAAATGTGGTGTTCATCAGTGGTTGTTTATATGTTGTGAACAATCAATATCCTTCAAGCACTATAGTAAACTTAAAGGGTGATGAAGTGGGAAGGGAAACCTACACACAGATGCCATGGTTTCAAGGATTGAACTGTGTTCTCCTGGGGTTTGTGGTAAATATCCCTAATCACCCTGCATTCTAACAAGTGACCAGAGAATCAATAATTCCCCTAGACAGCTTAACATAATATTCTCATAAATTAAAATTCACATCCCACAGATATTAACTTTGATGGGAAAGATCTAACAATAATTTTTTTTTAAGTATTTACTGGAACCAAATAGCAGTGTGCCATGAGGTGTCTTCTCTCATCGTCTAGTTTAGCATGTATTCGTAGCATTCTAACTCGCATACTTCTATTGGGTACTGTGTTCAATTGGCTCGATCCGGAGTCGACCACCCTGGCACCTCAAATACTACCAACCCGCACTGGGCCGCAACAGCAAACTCATAACTGATTAACGATGATATGCAACAAGCAATAACAGGACTCATGTGTCCAGACAAAACGTAATGTTTATTTATGAACCGCCCTACCACATGAGCCCTACACTAGGCCGGCTATCTGCCGTGTCCGCCTTCCCATGTACTCAACTCACGTTCAGGTAGCGTTCTAAACATTCTCCCAGTTTTCTTGCTGTTGACATGCACAAGCCTGTATCATTCTTGATCATCAAAGTCACAACTTTTGCACAAAAATACTCACAGTATATTTGAATAGCCACTAACTTCTGGTCTATGGTGAGATTTCTACTTCAGGTTTAAAGCGAGATTTCTACCTCTGGTCTATGGCAATATATACCATATAATTTTCCATAACACATGATCACTGGCAGAACGAATGTCGTATCAATCTCTCTATGACTTCTTTTCTACTGACTTTATTAAACTGGCTCTTCTTTGATAACTGTTTTCCTATCTTCACTTTACTGAATCACATTCCGATGGTTATCCTTTACTTTCTATTCTTCCAGCCTTCTCACTTTCCTGCTTGTGTCCTTTTCTCCTTGCTTCTTTCCAGCCGTCTGTTTCTCTCTGACGTTTTTCATCTCCAAGTCAGCTGCTGTGCATTCAGTGTGCGCTATACTTTTCTACTACCCTATAATCTATATGTGCACGGGCACTTGCCGCATTATTTGTACTGCGACACATGGCAAGCAGCAATTAAAATGAGAAATAAAGTAGGAGATTATGAACACATAACGCTGAGAATAAGGCTGGGATGTGTTGTGTCACCGGATCTCTTCTCCCTCTATAGCGAAGTAATATTGAGAGAGATCAAAGAAAAGCCAGGAATAATATTCGGAGATTATAATATAAATAATATACGCTGTTCAGATGACACAGTATTGATGGCGGATAATGCAAAAGATCTACAACAATTGTTTAGCATTATAGTAACAGAGAGTGCCAAGAAATGACTCTCATTGAATATCAAGTAAAATATGAAGCCCAAATGTGAAATAGGGATAAAAGGGAAAATACTTCAACAAATGGATAGTTTTTTTAAATATCATTTTCTTTTATGTTGCACATCCCTTACAGGACGGACGTTGCAGTCAATACCAGCATTTTTCATCTGCTGTTTAAATATCTAGGAACATTTATAATATCAGATGGAAGATGCACAACAGAGATTAAGAGTAGAATAGGGCAAGCAAAGGCTACATTTAAGAAAATGAAGAATATCTTATGCAATAGGTAACTATCATTGAATGTAAGAAAGAGAGTGCTGAGGTGCTATATAGAACCTGTTTTGCTGTATGGCTGTGAATTTTGGAAAGTAAATGAACAAATTAGGAAGAGATTGGAAGCAGCAGAGATGTGGTTCCTGAGACGAATATTCCGAATTCCTTGGACTGTTAAAGTAACTAACAAAGACTACGTGAAAGAGGCTAATGAAACTAAAACATTATATACAACAATAAGAAAGAGGAAAACAGCATCTTTTGGTCATGTGATGAGAAGAGAGGCATTGGAGAACATCGTGACAATTGAAAAGATCGATGGGAACAGAGGCAGAGGCAGACCAAGAGAAATGATGCTGGATGTATTGCGATAGTGGCATGGAGGAATATCAACAGCGGAGTTGATCCAGAAAACCAAAGAACGAGATCTGTTGAGAGTCATGAACGCCTACGCCTGCCGGCATGGCACTTGATGATGATATTTGAACTGTCCATATCTAGTTAGTTAGTTAGTTAGTTAGTTAGTTAGTTAGTTAGTTAGTTAGTTAGCTAGTTGGTTGGTTAGTTAGTTAGTTAGTTAGTTAGTTAGTTAGTTAGTTAGTTAGTTAGTTAGTTAGTTAGTTAGCTAGTTAGTCGAGGTTCCAACTTCACGGCAACGGGTCGTCCCTATTATGCTCCGTTCCTGTGCCAGTTAATATCACACAAAATGTTCCCCACTGTCCAATGTGAAAAGTGGGACAGACAGGAGTCTCGGCAATCCAACAGCCCGCACAGGTACACTGTGCATAATGCAGCCGCCAGAATGCAAAAACAAAAGTCCACCACGGAAATCACAATTCATCGTCGATGGAATCGGCAGTCACCAGAAAGACCTCATTGACCCGGGTTTTCTCACATGGCTATATCTCTATCCGCAGGGCGACTCGCCGAAAGCGTCGCATAAAGTACAAACTCCGCAGTACAAGCGCCGACTCCCAGGAGCCTCCTGAAAAATGCACTCGTGAACCGAAAAGGCAAATCAGTCAATTTAGCAACAGCCGGTAGCCATTGTTTCGAACATGCAGGTCACTGTACAACCAAAAGCGGCAAGAAATTCGAGCAAGAAATCGTTCAATCCACCGTTTGTTGCTGCTGTGTGTAAATTTCATAATGGCATACATTGTTTTGAAATTAGTCATGTACGGACATGCAACTAACTTAACAGTTAATTTTGACGTTATTTTATAATATAACCCAACACATTGACAACCCGTCAGAAAATAACACTTACATTGGGTAGCACAATCCGGCATAAGTTTGAAGATCCTGTAGCGTTTTCACAAAGACAGATACACGGGGTGTTGCCAAAACACGCTCAAACTCAAAGAATATAAAGCTAAACAAAGATAAATTTAGAATAAACAATGTGTCTTCTAACATAATTTGAAAGCAAAGGTCAGATAATAAAACAGAGACACAGATAGGAATGAGGTTTGGAGGCAATCTATGATCGTTTTTGGCTAGACAAGATAAGAGAACAGATGGGGATAAAGTCTCAACAGAATAATGCGATTTGAGTGGTAGGAGCATATGAGATGTCATTCTGAAATCAAACACTAGGATTACATGTTAAGGAAATAGCAATGGTGTTGGAAATTAACAGCAAAGCTGATGAATCTTGCACCGTAAGGAAGCCACGTCGTGGTGCACTGGGGAGGGTTTCACAAACAAGATAAATGCAATTAAAAGTAATGCGTGCACACTCGCAGGTTACATTTTCTTGTTCTTGTTCTTTTTGTTGTGGTTGTTGTTGTTGTTGTTGTTGTTGTTCTTCTTCTTCTTCTTCTTCTTCTTCTTCTTCTTCTTCTTCTTCTTCTTCTTCTTCTTCTTCTTCTTCTTCTTCTTTTAAAGGCCTGAGTGCCCTATTTGTGACACTTTGAAAATAAAATTCGTTCGTTCGTTTTTCTTGTTGTTGTTGTTGATGTTGTTGTTGTTGTTGTTGTTGTTGTTGTTGTTGTTGTTCTTCTTCTTCTTCTTCTTCTTCTTCTTCTTCTTCTTCTTCTTCTTCTTCTTCTTCTTCTTCTTCTTCTTCTTCTTCTTCTTCTTCTTCTTCTTTTTCTTCTTCTTCTTCTTTTTCTTCTTCTTCTTCTTCTTCTTCTTCTTCTTCTTCTTCTTCTTCTTCTTCTTCTTCTTCTTCTTCTTCTTCTTCTTCTTCTTCTTCTTCTTCTTCTTCTTCTTCTTCTTCTTCTTCTTCTTCTTCTTCTCATCATCATCACCGTCATAGACATCATCATTATCATCATGTGGTAGACCGACGAAGATATCTTGTTATAAACCAGTCTGGAAGAGGTTATACTTGTTGCATCATTGATGTTATACTGTGATAAGATTACGTTGCTTTGTTGCCCAACAAAACGACCCCGTTCGCTTGCGTGCGTGCGTGCGTGCGTGAGTGGGTGTGGATGTACGTATGTGCATGCCAGAGTGTCTGTATCTATGTATGTATGTATGTATGTATACACGCATGCCAGCATATCCGTCTCTATGTATGTATGCATGCATGAAAGCATGTTTGTCTGTCTGTCTGTCTATATGCAAGTAGGTAGGCAGGTGGGTAGGTAGATGGACATTATATAGATAGACACGTATTTAAGTAGATAGAACGAACGAACGAACAACCTTTATTTTCAAAGGCTTAAGAATTGGGCAAGCAGGCCCGTCTGACATTCTGCCCTTCTTCTCTATTTCCTCTCATACATTCTTTCATTCAATATCACTTATGAAGCTAGATAATATCTATAGATAATAATAGATATAATAATAGATGTAATTTAAGATAGACAAGGAAATAAGTACGTAGTTAAATTAATATTGGCGTAGACATTTCGATAAATGTTTGTGCGCGCGCGCGCGCGCGTGTGCGTGTGCGTGTGTGTGTGTGTGTGTGTGTGTGTGTGTGTGTGTGTGTCTCCGTGTCCTGCAGTGTTAAACATACTGAATGAATGTCATTTCACATGACGTGATCAATAACTGTTTTTATCAATTCAAGAAACATTGTTGTGTTATTGATCACTTAATGGACCTTATCGAAAGAGCGTGGGGTTACAACCGGCTTCATGGGACTGATATCTGGCCGGTACTGCTGATTTATCAATGTCAAAATTATAGACTGCGCGTTTCACTAGTAAGCGTCCAGTACTGAATAATCAAGAATATGTATTTGTGAGGAACTCTTACGGAATTCTAATAGCACGAGTGGTAAATTAATTGGTATTAATTGACACTCATGGTGAGGAAATTAAGGCAATAGGGGATGTTAAAAACAAAAAAGTTGCATATCCTTTACAGGACGCCGCAGTCAACCGCAGCATTTTTGGCAGCTTGTGATTTCATGCCAAGTTTGACGTTCAGTATTGCCTTTACTTTCTGAACGACCGGCACTCATACCTGTCTGAAACCAGCGCATGGTTGTCTGCTGCCCGCAGCAGGACAAGGACAAGAGGACTGTAATGTGCTATTTCTATACCATATGGTTAGGTTTTATTTCGAGGAGGGTTCTGTCACAGAGGTCGTAGCTTCAACCATGTTGTCTAGAGCGTCCTATAATCTCTAATTCCCTCTTATCCTTCTAAGAGCGCTAAACAATACTTTGTGTGCTCATTTATGAACTGTTTAGTGGCCTCAAAGGATTCCCCAATTGATTTTCTTTATAATAGGTGTACAACATTAGAACCGACCAATCATTTCTCTACTTTCAATGTTTGTGAATATACTGGACACAGAATAACGGTCCGATGTGTTTGTGTGTTTGTTATTTGACCAATGCTGATTTAATACAAAATTATGAGACCTGTGATGCGATCTCAATGGTTTTATACGAATTCTGTCAGTAGTCCATAGTTGAAGGTTCATATGTATAATAGTTCAGTTGAGTTCAGTTCAGTTCAGTTGAGTTAATAACCGACATCACATCACTCAGGACATTCCCATAAGTGCTCCGTCCCCTCGTTCAACAGCCAGCGAAGAGTCATGATACTAATCGTTCCCAAGGCTATCTGATTAAAAGTTCTCCTGGTCTCCCCTCCCAGAACCCCTGCGGATCCTTCGCAATCTCATTATTTCCACATAAGGGTTCTCAATCTGTTCCTCCGCCTTCTCCACCTGGTCCCACAAGCACACGACCACCTCCCCCTTTTCCATAGGAAATCTACCACCAAGAGATGCATTCCCTGCTAGCCTATCAGCCTGTTCATTCCCCTACACCCCCGCAAGGCCAGGGCAAAATATCTGTACAATTATCACAATCAGTGACCTCCGAAGCGACGATAGCCATTTCACACAAACCATTCCTTTCCCCACCTTACTAAGCATACTCTTTCAATCTGTATGATAGACCTGCCTAATGAAGACACTGTTTTTGGGGTACCTAGTCGGTCATGCGTCGAAGTACGCTTGTTCCTGCAGCGAGATGATGTCGTCATTTAGAGGTGACAGGTTCGAATCCCGGTCGGTAACTATAGCTTTCAAATTTTATGTTGTCTAGTGTGTCCTTTAATCTCTACTTTCCTCTTCTCCTTCTATGAGCGCCAAACATTACAATGTGTGTTTATTTATAGACTAGACAATGTGGACACACAAGACAATATGGACACACAAGACAATAGGGACACACAAGACAATATGGACACACAAGACAATAGGGACACACAAGACAATATGGACACACAAGACAATATGGGCACACAAGACAGTATGGACACACAAGACAATATGGACACACAAGACAATATGGACACACAAGACAGTATGGACACACAAGACAATATGGACACACAAGACAATATGGACACACAAGACAATAGGGACACACAAGACTATATGGACACACAAGACAATATGGACACACAAGACAGTATGGACACACAAGACAATAGGGACACACAAGACAATATGGACACACAAGACAATATGGACACACAAGACAATATGGACACACAAGACAATATGGACACACAAGACAATAGGGACACACAAGACAATATGGACACACAAGACAATATGGACACACAAGACAATAGGGACACACAAGACAATATGGACACACTAGACAATATGGACACACAAGACAATATGGACACACAAGACAATATGGACACACAAGACAATATGGACACACAAGACAATAGGGACACACAAGACAATAGGGACACACAAGACAATATGGACACACAAGACAATAGGGACACACAAGACAATAGGGACACACAAGACAATAGGGACACACAAGACAATATGGACACAAGACAATATGGACACACAAGACAATAGGGACACACAAGACAATTTGGACACACAAGACAATATGGACACACAAGACAATAGGGACACACAAGACAATAGAGACACAAGACAATAGGGACACACAAGACAATAGGGACACACAAGACAATTTGGACACACAAGACAATATGGACACACAAGACAATATGGACTAGACAATATGGACACACAAGACAATAGGGACACACAAGACAATATGGACACACAAGACAATATGGACACACAAGACAATATGGACACAGACAATAAGGCGAAGAAGTTACGGACTCAGTTCGTGATCCCGCATACCCGGGCTCGAAACACCGCCACGGGCGATTTGGCAGCAGACCGCCTGCGTTGGTTTTTACGAAATGGGATGGGTTCCGATCGTTCAAAAAGCAATGCCAAACTACTGAACGTATACTTTCCAAGAGATCTCAAAGCAACAAAATATGCTGGTGTTAACTGCGACGTCCTGTAAAGGATATGCATCTAACTTTAACAGACGAACAAGGATGAGGAGAAAAGGAAGAAGAAAAATAAGGAGAAGGTGGATGAGAAGGAGAGGTAGAAGGAGAAGAGAAGAAGAAGATGTAACGAAGAAGAGGATGAAATATAGGGAGAGGATGAAGAAAAGAAGAGGAAGAAGATGTAATAGAAGAATAAAAAGAAAAGGAAAGAGAAGGCAAGGAATGAGGAGGATGAGAGGAAAAGGAAAATAATAAGGGAGAGAGGGAGAGGTTGAAAGACAAGCTAAAAGGAAAAAGAAGCAATTGAAGAAAAAGAAGAAGAGGATGAGGAAGAAAAAAAAGAAGCAGCATCTAATATAACCACTGTTTGTACTATGAAGAGTTAAACCTCTTGTCCTGGCTGTGATCAGACATTACTCAGATGCCATTTCTCTTACTTCATTTCATAAAAATACAATTAGTCCACTGAAATATAGGAGATTGTGAAACACCTCATCATGGTACATGCGATGATGATGATGATGATGAAGATGATGGTGATTATAATAACGATGATGATAATACTGCTGATCTAGTCCATTTAGCAGCACCTTACAGTCCATCCACATATATACATCCTCTAAGTACAAAGAAAACAAAGAAATGTATGTAATAATCCTCGAGGTAAACAACAAACAAAGAACATAAATCATTATACGTACGTACCTGGCAAAGGCATCCGCACAGATGAATAAAAGCACAGAGAACATAAATAATTAATCTAACTTGTGGATAGATGTGAAGTATATTTAGAAAACAAAATGATAATCAGAATGTGAAATTACGCCGCATGTCTCAGGTATGGGGGAAGAGAATGTACACAAAAATTGAAGGAATAAATGACAGCCAGATGTAAGGAGAAAGGATGAGATAACGGAATAAACAAACAAACAAAAATAGCCAAATAGTTAAATGAAAGATGCATGAAGGTTAGACGCTGGGGCGGTGTCGGTGTTGAAGTCAAGGGTTCGATCCGAATGGAGCCGGGTTTTTAACAATTAATCTGGGCTGCCAGGTCAACAGAAAATAAACTGCGTACCAGGACAGGACTGAATTCTTCCCGCGGGAGGACAACGATGGCCTGAAACAGGTTAATGAAACAAGAACATTATATACAGCAATAAGAAAGAGACAAACAGTCTCTTCGGTCATGTGATGAGAAGGGAGACATTGGAGAACATCGTGACGACTTGAAAGATCGAGGGGAAGAGAGGCAGAGGCAGACCACGAGAAATTATGCTGGATGGATTGAGACGGCGGCATGGAGGAATATCAGCAGCAGAGTTGATCCAGAACACCAAAGACCGAGATCTGTGGAGAGCCGTGAACGCCTACGCCAGCCAGCAGGGCACTTGATGTTGACCAGGAATTGTCTCAAGAAGTATAGGAGCAGGTGGGACACGACCACATGACCGACCGGGTGCCGACTGGACTATAGAAATGTGGGATTGGCACTAGATGGTCAATGGGCCTGAAGGGGGGTAACAGTGTCCTTTACTTACTTGATTGTTTGTTGTCCGATTGACTTTTTATGTTCTCTGATTGTTTATGTTGTCCGATTGACTATTTATGCTTATGATTGTTTATGATGTTTGATTGGCTGTTTATGTTCTCTGATTGTTTATGTTGTCCGATTGACTTTTTATGTTCTCTGATTGTTTATGTTGTCAGATTGACTATTTATGCTTATGATTGTTTATGATGTCCGATTGACTGATTATGTTCTCTGTTTGTTTATGTTGTCCGATTTAATTTTTATGTGCTCTGATTGTTTATGTTGTCCGAATGACTAGTTATGTTCTCTGACTGTTTATGTTGTCAGATTGCTGTTTATTTTCTCTGATTGTCTATATTGTCCGTTGACTGTTCTAAGTTCTCTTATAGAATGTTTATGTTCTCTGACGTTTGTCTAAGTTATCTGATTGACTATTTGTGTTCTCTGATACAACGGCTGTTTATGTTCGCTGATTTATTGATTGTTTACGTTTTCTGATTAATTTTTTATATCCTCTGATGGATTGTTAATGTTATATGATTTATCAAGTCAGTTCTCTTTTATTTACAAATACCTATCTTCTAATTTATGCACATGCGTGTGTGTTTGTATACCCATATTGTAATGTCTCTGCATGTAGTTTCTCTACATGTTGTTTCTCTGTGTGTTGTTTCTCTGTAAGTTGTTTCTCTACATGTTGTTTCTCTGTAAGTTGTTTCTCTACGTGTTGTTTCTCTATATGTTGTTTCTCTCTGCGGGTGGGGGGGGGGGGGGGCGTGTGTGTGGTGGGGGATGTGTGAGTGGGTGGGTGGGGAGGTGTGGATGAGTGTGAGATGTGAAGGTTGGTGGGGGTGTTGTGTTGGTGCGGAGATGACTGGGTGGGTGGGGAGGTGTGTGGATGGGGGAGGGATGTGTGGGTGGGGGATGTGTGTTTGGGTTGGTGTGGTTGTGTTGGTGTTGGTGGGTAATGGTATGTGTGGGTGTAGGCTGGTGGAGGAAGTGTGTGTGTGGGTCGGTGTGTTGGGGCGTGTGTAGGAGGAGTGGGGGATGTGTGTATGTGTTGGGGAGGTGTGTGTCGGTGGGGAATAGGTGTAGGTAGGGGATATATGTGTGGTATATTGGGGTGTGTGGGTGGATGTGAAATATGTGGGTGGGTGGGAACATGTGGGTGTGTGTGTGGATGGCAAGATGTGAGGGTAAGGGTGGGTGATGTGTGAGTGGATGAGAGATGTGTTTGTGGGTTGGTGCGGGATGTGTGTGTGGTAGGAGTATGTCTGTAGTTGGGGGTGTGTGGGTGGGTGGGTTGGTGGAGCATATGTGTGGGTGAGTTTGTGTGAGGTGGGGTATGTGTGAGTGGGTGGAAATGTGGGTGAGGGATGTGTGTGTGTGTATGGGTGATTGCGAAATGTCTGGGTTGGTGAGGGGATGTGTGAGTGGGTGGAGGGGTGTGTGGTGGGTGGAGGATGTATGATTGGGAGAGGGATGTGCGTGTGGGTTGGTGTGGGATGTCTGTGTGGGCGGAGGGATGTGTAACATAACATGATAATATGCATTGTTTATGTTTACATGATTCATTTGACAATGTTCTTTTTTTCCCCTATGTGAATGTATCATGCACTGTTGGTGAACGAAAGATGAGTGATTGGAAGGGCCCAATGTAAGACGGGCTTACGTGCCCAATTTGTAACACTGTTTAAATAAAGTTCAGTTCAATTCAATTCAATTTAATTCAATTTAGTGCTGTAAGTTGTTTCTCTACATGTTGTTTCTCTGTAAGTTGTTTCCCTACATGTTGTTTCAATGTATGCTGTTTCTATAAATGTATCTCTACATGTTGATTCCCTACATGTGATTTGCCTACATTTGATTCCCTACATGTGGCTTCTCTACATGTTGATTCCCTGCGTGTGATTTGCTTACATGTTGATTCCCTACGTGTTGATTCTCTACATGTGATTCCTCTACATCTAGTTTCTCTACATGTTGTTTCCTTACATGTTGTTTCTCTTCATGTGGTTTCCCTAAATGTTGTTTCTCTACATTTGGTTTCCCTACATTTGGTTTCCCTACATGTTTTCCCCCTACATTTTGGTTCTCTACATGTACTTTCCCTACATGCACACAGTGATAAACTAGGGTTAGAATTAAATTGTTAGAAGACACAGCTTATAGTTGTCACTAGGAAGAAGGAAATACCACAATGTAATATACAAGTAAATGGGAATATTCTTCAACAAATGAATCGGTACAATTATTTCGTAACAGTCATAACATCTGATGGGAGATGCCTTGAAGAGATTAGAACAAGAATCGCCATGGCGAAGGTAGACTTTAGCAAGATGAAAAACATTCTGACTAATAAAATGATGTAATTGCTAGGAGAAAAGAGTGTTGACGTGCTACATAGAGCCTGTTCTTTTGTATGGATGTGAAACGTGGACAATGAGCAGTCAAGCTGAAAAAACATCTGATAGCTGTGGAAATATGGTTTTCTGGGGACAATGTAAAGAATACCACGGACAGACAGGAAACCCAGTGACCAAGTCCTACAAGAAACAAATCAAAATCGTAAACTTATTAGAGAAATTCGACTTAGACGGTCAAATTATTTTGGGCAAGTTATGAGAAGAAATAAATTTGAGAACTTAGTGACAACTGGCAAGATTGATGTGAAGAAAGCAAGGGGACGACAGAGAATTAAATATCTCGATAGCTTGGCCACGTGGCATGGTCGAGACAGGAACACGGAGCTGATCCACGACTCTGGTGATCTAGTGAAATTGTGAATCATTGCCGCCCATGTTTATCGGCATGGCATAGGATGGATGGATGAGAGCAGAGAGACAGGATGAGCAGAATATCGGACGGATCTGCATATCCAATTCTTAACCGTTTAAAAATAAAGTTCGTTCATTCTTCTACCAAGTACTATGTCGCTTAGTACTCTCTTTAGTTTCTTCCTTTCAAATCGTATGGTATTACCAAACTTCTGCAAGCCGTGCTTTTCTATTTAAGTTAATAAATCTTCTCTGTTATATTTACCAACAATTGTTCATGTGTAATAGATTGTCCATAGATGATTCTTCAAAATAATGTATTCCCGTCGTGAATTTAGACACAGAAACCATAACAAATATATTGCACGATTTCTTGACAGGCATATTTCGCTGTATCTCGACAGGTGCACACCGCAAAGAGAATGACTTCATTTTAAAAATTAGACTACCGTGAAAAAAACATACTCCACTTGTAATCAATATCAGTGACAATGTGTTTAGTATTTCAGTCAATGTATTATTCGTTTCTTCACTCCATATGATATATAACTCAGATATATAAATCAGATATATAACTCAGATATATAACTCAGATATATAACTCAGATATATAACTCAGATATATAACTCAGATATATAACTCAGATATATAACTCAGATATATAACTCAGATATATAACTCAGATATATAACTCAGATATATAACTCAGCAGTATGGACCTGTATGCATCGTCAGTCATAACATCTGATGGGAGATGCTTTGAAGAGATTAGAACAAGAATCGCCATAGCGAAAGTAGCCTTTAGCAAGATGAAAAACATTCTGACCAATAAAAAGATGTTAATTTAAACGAGAAAAAGAGTGTATAGAGGATACATAGATCTTTTGTATGGATGTGAAACTTGGACAATGAGCAGTCAAGCTGAAAAACATCAGATGGCTGCAGAAATGTGGTTTCTGAGGAAAATGCAAATAATACCATGAACAGACAGAAAAACTAATGACCAAGTACTACAGGAGACAAATGAAAATCGTAAATTGATTAGAGAAATTAGTAGTAGACGGTCAAAATTTTTGGACATGTTATGAGAAGACATGGATTGGAAAACTTGGTGACAACTGGCAAGATCGAAGGGAACAGACCAAGAGGAAGACCGAGAGGAAAATACCTGGATGGCTTGGCACATGGCATGGAAAAGACAGGAACACTGAGCTGATCCACGACGCTGGTGATCGAGTGAAATGGCGAGTCATGACCGCCACGCTTTCCGGCATGGCACATGGTTGATTGATGCACCTGGCGAGATGGTGAGATATATGCCAGGTAAGAAATCGTGCATTATATTCATTATGGCTAATGTGTTTAAAACCTGGCTCTTGTCATTTTCTCAACAACACCTCATCATGCATGCCTCTATTCGTTTTCATCACTTTGATTTATTGTCCATACTTCACAACCATATGATAACGATAGACCAGATATGTAAACGGGTGACTGTTTTCCCTATTTCAAGTCACATATAATTTCATGTTAGAACTATGTTTGTTTGTTTGTTCAGTAAATGTCTCTTTGTAATTCTAATAACAGAACAAGAACACACGCCTTAGATGTATTTGTATATAGTGCTTCAACGATAATTGTATAGTCCTATCGGCCATTGTTGGTGATCTGGTCAGTGCCATATTGGCTGCCTTTACTTCTCCAGGCATGTCCTGGTACCTATTTTAGCCTATGTCCACCAAGGAGCTCAGGTCAACATTTTAAATATTTAAATCCAGCCTGAAGGGAGTCGAACCCATGACTGTTGCCCACAAGAAAACAATTCCCAAATTATAAATACATTATTATTAAGAAACTATGAACAACGTAAAATTACAATTACCATGCAATCACTATGCTTAATGTAATGAATATATACCTATTCAATCACAGCTACGTGTCAGAATTACCGTCTCATCCAGCGAGTTTAAGACCAGTGATTATCCTAAAACATAATGCTCTGTCTAAAACACTTCCGCGGAGTCACTGGAAAAACACGGACTACGGAAACTAGGGCGAAGAGCTTCCCTCCTAGTACTGCTGTGGTAATCAGCAGTCTTTTTCGCTACAGCTTGCTGTAGTTTCCCGCCGTTGGAGAACAAATCCGTCCACACGCCCAGGCTAGCACGTCCAACGTCCATTTCTGTGATTAGGCCCGGGTCGCGCATCCAGCACGTTTGAGGGTTTGCAATGAGCGATGTTTGAGTGAGCAGAACGATGGGATGTACTTGCAAACAAATGTGATTCCACTGAAAGCCTTTCGTTATTTATTATTTTTATATATTTTTACACGGGAATATAGCTTCATTTACTAAGTGTCCTCTCTGTAACTTAGCTAGTCATATATTTTGGCTACATTCCCATCATGCACGATCTCAAACAATAACCAGCATTTCAATTACATTAACATTAACTCAAATTTCACTGATATAAGCATTAACTCACATTACATTTAGATCGACATTAACTCGCATTTCACTTACATCAACACAACCCACACTCCACTTACGTCGACATTAAGTCACATTTCACTATATCAACACTAACTAACATTTCACTTACATCAACATTTTCTCAGATTTCACTTATCCCAACATTAACTAACATTTCAATTAAATCAACATTAAGTGACTTTCACAATACATCAACATTAACTTACATTTCACTTATATTATCTACGATTTCATTTAAATCGACATTAAATCACATTTCACTTACATCAACATTAACCTACATTTCACTAACATCGACATTAACCCACATTTAACTTACATCTACATTAACTTACTTTTCAATTACAACAACATTAACTCACATTTCATTTACAATATTAACTCATATTTCACTTACACCATTAACTCACACTTCACTGACAACATTAACTCACATTTCACTGGCAACCTTAACTCACATTTCACTGACAACATTAACTCACATTTCACTGACAACATTAACTCACATTTCACTGACAACATTAACTCACATTTCACTGACAACTTTAACTCACATTTCACTGACAACATTAACTCACATTTCACTAACAACATTAACTCACATTTCACTGACAACATTAACTCACATTTCACTGACAACATTAACTCACATTTCACTGACAACATTAACTCACATTTCACTTACATCATTAACTCGCATTTCACTGAGAACATTAACTCACATTTCACTGACAAAATTAACTCACATTTCACTGGCAACATTAACTTACACTTCACTGACAACATTAACTCACATTTCACTGACAAAATTAACTCACATTTCACTGACAACATTAACTCACATTTCACTGACAAAATTAACTCACATTTCACTGACAACATTAACTCACATTTCACTGACAACATTAACTCACTCTTCACTGACAACATTAACTCACATTTCACTGATAAATTTAACTTACATTTCACTTGCAACAACATTAACACACATTTCACTTGCAACAACATTAACTCACATGTCACTGACAACATTAACTCAGATTTCACTGATAGATTTAAGTTAAATTTCACATGCAACAACATTTATTCTCATTTCATTGGCAACATTAAATCACATTTCACTGATAAATTTAACTCACATTTCATTGGCAACATTAACTTACACTTCACTGACAACATTAACTCAGATTTCACTGATAAATTTAACTTACATTTCACATGCAAGAACATTAACTCACATTTCACTGACAACATTAACTCAGATTTCACTGACAACATTAACTCACATTTCACTGACAACATTAACTCACATTTCACTGATAAATTTAACTTACATTTCACATGCAACAACATTAACTCACATTTCACTGGCAACATTAACTTACACTTCACTGACAACATTAACTCACATTTCACTGACAAAATTAACTCACATTTCACTGACAACATTAACTCACATTTCACTGACAAATTAACTCACATTTCACTGACAACATTAACTCACATTTCACTGACAACATTAACTCACTCTTCACTGACAACATTAACTCACATTTCACTGATAAATTTAACTTACATTTCACTTGCAACAACATTAACTCACATTTCACTTGCAACAACATTAACTCACATGTCACTGACAACATTAACTCAGATTTCACTGATAGATTTAACTTAAATTTCACATGCAACAACATTTATTCTCATTTCATTGGCAACATTAACTCACATTTCACTGACAACATTAACTCACATTTCACTGACACCATTAACTCAGATTTCACTGATAAATTTAACTTACATTTCACATGCAACAACATTAACTCACATTTCACTGGCAACATTAACTCACATTTCACTGACAACATTAACTCAGATTTCACTGATAAATTTAACTTACATTTCACATGCAACAACATTAACTCACATTTCACTGGCAACATTAACTCACATTTCACTGACATACATTAACTCAGATTTCACTGACAACATTAACTCAGATTTCCTGATAATTTAACTTACATTTCACATGCAACAACATTAAACTCACATTTCACTGACAACATAACTTCACATTTCACTGACAACAATTAACTCACATTTCACTGACAACATTAATTCACATTTCACTGACAACATTAACTCACATATCACTTACATCATTAACTCTTCACTGAGAAACTTAACTCATTTCATTGACAAAATTAACTCACATTTCACTTAAACATTAACTCACATTTCACTGACATATTAACTCACATTTCACTGACAACATTAACTCACATTTCACTTACATCATTAACTCACATTTCACTGAGAACATTCACTCACATTTCACCGACAAAATTAACTCACATTTCACTGACAACATTAACTTACACTTCACTGACAACATTAACTCACATTTCACTGACAAAATAACTCACATTTCACTGACAACATTACTCACATTTCACTGACAAAATTCACTCACATTTCACTGACAACATTAACTCACAATTCACTGACAACATTAACTCACTCTTCACTGACAACATTAACTCACATTTCACTGATAAATTTAACTTACATTTCACATGCAACAACATTTATTCACATTTCATTGGCAACATTAAATCACATTTCACTGATAAATTTAACTCACATTTCATTGGCAACATTAACTTACACTTCACTGACAACATTAACTCAGATTTCACTGATAAATTTAACTTACTTTTCACATGTAACAACATTAACTCACATTTCACTGACAACATTAAGTCACATTTCACTGATAACATTAACTCACATTTCACTGACAACATTAACTCACATTTCACTGACAACATTAACTCACATATCACTTACATCATTAACTCACATTTCACTGAGAACATTAACTCACATTTCACTGACAAAATTAACTCACATTTCACTGACAACATTAACTTACACTTCACTGACAAAATTAACTCACATGTCACTGACAACATTAACTCACATTTCACTGATAAATTTAACTTACATTTCACATGCAACAACATTTATTCACATTTCATTGGCAACATTAAATCACATTTCACTGATAAATTTAACTCACATTTCATTGGCACCATTAACTTACACTTCACTGACAACATTAACTCAGATTTCACTGATAAATGTAACTTACATTTCACATGCAAGAACATTAACTCACATTTCACTGACAACATTAACTCAGGTTTCACTGACAACATTAACTTACATTTCACTGACAACATTAACTCAGATTTCACTGATAAATTTAACTTACATTTCACATGCAACAACATTAACTCACATTTCACTGGCAACATTAACTCACATTTCACTGACAACATTAACTCAGATTTCACTGACAACATTAACTCAGATTTCACTGATAAATTTAACTTACATTTCACATGCAACAACATTAACTCACATTTCACTGACAACATTAACTCACATTTCACTGACAACATTAACTCACATTTCACTGACAACATTAACTCACATTTCACTGACAACATTAACTCACATATCACTTACATCATTAACTCACATTTCACTGAGAACATTAACTCACATTTCACTGACAAAATTAACTCACATTTCACTGACAACATTAACTTACACTTCACTGACAAAATTAACTCACATTTCACTGACAACATTAACTCACATTTCACTTGCAACAACATAAACTCACATGTCACTGACAACATTAACTCAGATTTCACTGATAAATTTAACTTACATTTCACTTGCAACAACATTAACTCATATTTCACTTGCAACAACATTAACTCACATGTCACTGACAACATTAACTCAGATTTCACTGATAAATTTAACTTACATTTCACATGCAACAACATTAACTCACATTTCACTGGCAACATTAACTCACATTTCACTGACAACATTAACTCAGATTTCACTGACAACATTAACTCACATTTCACTGACAACATTAACGCAGATTTCACTGATAAATTTAACTTACATTTCACATGCAACAACATTAACTCACATTTCACTTGCAACATTAACTCACATTTTACTGACAACATTAACTCAGATTTCACTGACAACATTAACTAAGATTTCACTGATAAATTTAACTTACATTTCACATGCAACAACATTAACTCACATTTCACTGGCAACATTAACTCACATTTCACTGACAACATTAACTCAGATTTCACTGACAACATTAACTCACATTTCACTGACAACATTAACTCACATTTCACTGATAAATTTAACTTACATTTCACTTGTAATCACATTAACTCATATTTCACTGACAACATTAACTTACATTTCACTGACAACATTACCTTACATTTCACTGACAACATTAACTCACATTTCACTGAGAACATTAACTCACATTTCACTGATAAATTTAACTTACATTTCACTGATAAATTTAACTTACATTTCACATGCAACAACATTAACTCAGATTTCACTGACAACATTAACTCACATTTCACTGACAACATTAACTCACATTTCACTGACAACATTAACTCACATTTCACTGACAACATTAACTCACATTTCACTGACAACATTAACTCACATTTCACTTACATCATTAACTCACATTTCACTGAGAACATTAACTCACATTTCACTGACAAAATTAACTCACATTTCACTGACAACATTAACTTACACTTCACTGACAACATTAACTCACATTTCACTGACAAAATTAACTCACATTTCACTTAAAACATTAACTCACATTTCACTGACAAAATTAACTCACATTTCACTGACAAAATTAACTCACATTTCACTGACAACATTAACTCACATTTCACTGACAACATTAACTCACACTGCACTGACAACATTAACTCACATTTCACTGATTAATTTAACTTACATTTCACTTGCAGCAACATTAACTTACATTTCACTTGCAACAACATTATCTCACATGTCACTGACAACATTAACTCAGATTTCACTGATAAATTTAACTTACATTTCACATGCAACAAAATTAACTCACATTTCACTGGCAACATTACCTCACATTTCACTGACAACATTAACTTAGATTTCACTGACAACATTAACTCAGATTTCACTGATAAATTTAACTTACATTTCACATGCACCAACATAAACTCACATTTCACTGGCAACATTAACTCACATTTCACTGACAACATTAACTCAGATTTCACTGACAACATTAACTCACATTTCACTGACAACATTAACGCAGATGTCACTGATAAATTTAACTTACATTTCACATGCAACAACATTAACTCACATTTCACTGGCAACATTAACTCACATTTCACTGACAAAATTAACTCAGATTTCACTGACAACATTAACTCAGATTTCACTGATAACTTTAACTTACATTTCACATGCAACAATATTAACTCACATTTCACTGGCAACATTAACTCACATTTCACTGACAACATTAACTCAGATTTCACTGACAACATTAACTCACATTTCACTGACAACATTAACTCACATTTCACTGATAAATTAACTTACATTTCACTTGTAATCACATTAACTCACATTTCATTGAGAACATTAACTCACATTTCACTGACAACATTACCTTACATTTCACTGAAACATTAACTAACATTTCACTGAAACATTAACTCACTTTTCACTGAAAAATTAACTTACATTTCACTGAAAACATTAACTCACATTTCACTGACAACATTACCTTACTTTTCCCCTGACAAACATTAACTCACATTTCACTGAAACATTAACTCACATTTCACTGACAACATTAACTTACATTTCAATGAGAACTTAACTCACATTTCACTGAGAACATTAACTCAAATTTCACTGACAACATTACCTTACATTTCACTGACAACATTAACTAACATTTCATTGAGAACATTAACTTACATTTCACTGACAACATTAACTCATATTTCACTTACATCATTAACTTACATTTCACTGACAACATTAACTCACATTTCACTGACAACATTACCTTACATTTCACTGAGAACATTAACTCACATTTCACTGACAACATTAACTTATATTTCACTGAGAACATTAACTCACATTTCACTGAGAACATTAACTCACATTTCACTGAGAACATTAACTCACATTTCACTGAGAACATTAACTCACATTTCACTGACAACATTAAGTTACATTTCACTGACAACATTAACTCACATTTCATTGAGAACATTAACTCACATTTCACTGACAACATTACCTTACATTTCACTGAGAACATTAACTAACATTTCACTGAGAACATTAACTCACATTTCACTGAGAAAATTAACTTACATTTCACTGAGAACATTAACTCACATTTCACTGACAACATTACCTTACATTTCCCTGACAACATTAACTCACATTTCACTGAGAACATTAACTCACATTTCACTGACAACATTAACTTACATTTCAATGAGAACATTAACTCACATTTCACTGAGAACATTAACTCAAATTTCACTGACAACATTAACTCACATTTCACTGACAACATTAACTTACATTTCACTGACAACATTAACTCACATTTCACTGACAACATTAACTCACATTTCACTGACAACATTAACTCAGATTTCACTGACAACATTAACTCAGATTTCACTGATAAATTTAACTTACATTTCACATGCAACAACATTAACTCACATTTCACTGACAACATTAACTCACATTTCACTGACAACATTAACTCACATTTCACTGACAACATTAATTCACATTTCACTGACAACATTAACTCACATATCACTTACATCATTAACTCACATTTCACTGAGAACATTAACTCACATTTCATTGACAAAATTAACTCACATTTCACTTACAACATTAACTCACATTTCACTGACAATATTAACTCACATTTCACTGACAACATTAACTCACATTTCACTTACATCATTAACTCAAATTTCACTGAGAACATTCACTCACATTTCACCGACAAAATTAACTCACATTTCACTGACAACATTAACTTACACTTCACTGACAACATTAACTCACATTTCACTGACAAAATTAACTCACATTTCACTGACAACATTAACTCACATTTCACTGACAAAATTCACTCACATTTCACTGACAACATTAACTCACAATTCACTGACAACATTAACTCACTCTTCACTGACAACATTAACTCACATTTCACTGATAAATTTAACTTACATTTCACATGCAACAACATTTATTCACATTTCATTGGCAACATTAAATCACATTTCACTGATAAATTTAACTCACATTTCATTGGCAACATTAACTTACACTTCACTGACAACATTAACTCAGATTTCACTGATAAATTTAACTTACATTTCACATGTAACAACATTAACTCACATTTCACTGACAACATTAAGTCACATTTCACTGATAACATTAACTCACATTTCACTGACAACATTAACTCACATTTCACTGACAACATTAACTCACATATCACTTACATCATTAACTCACATTTCACTGAGAACATTAACTCACATTTCACTGACAAAATTAACTCACATTTCACTGACAACATTAACTTACACGTCACTGACAAAATTAACTCACATGTCACTGACAACATTAACTCACATTTCACTGATAAATTTAACTTACATTTCACATGCAACAACATTTATTCACATTTCATTGGCAACATTAAATCACATTTCACTGATAAATTTAACTCACATTTCATTGGCAACATTAACTTACACTTCACTGACAACATTAACTCAGATTTCACTGATAAATGTAACTTACATTTCACATGCAAGAACATTAACTCACATTTCACTGACAACATTAACTCAGGTTTCACTGACAACATTAACTTACATTTCACTGACAACATTAACTCAGATTTCACTGATAAATTTACCTTACATTTCACATGCAACAACATTAACTCACATTTCACTGGCAACATAACTCACATTTCACTGACACATTAACTCAGATTTCACTGACAACATGTAACTCAGATTTCACTGATAAATTTAACTTACCTTTTCACATGCAACAACATTAACTCACAGTTCACTGACAACATTAACTCACATTTCACTGACAACATTAACTCACATTTCACTGACAACATTAACTCACATTTCACTGACAACATTAACGTCACATATCACTTACATCATTAACTCACATTCACTGAGAACATTAACTCACATTTCACTGACAAAATTAACTCACATTTCACTGACAACATTAACTTACACTTCACTGACAAAATTAACTCACATTTCACTGACAACATTAACTCACATTTCACTTGCAACAACATAAACTCACATGTCACTGACAACATTAACTCAGATTTCACTGATAAATTTAACTTACATTTCACTTGCAACAACATTAACTCATTTTCATTTGCAAAACATTAACTCACTTTTCACTGACAACTTTAAACCCAAATTTCACTGATAAATTTAACTTACATTTCACATGCAAAACATTAACTCACATTTCACTGAACTTTAACTCACATTTCATGACAACATTAACTCAGATTTCACTGACAACATTAACTCCATTTCACTGACAACATTAACGCAGATTTCACTGATAATTTAACTTACATTTCACATGCAACAACATTAACTCAATTTCACTGCAACTTTAAACTCACATTTTACTGACAACATTAACTCAGATTTCACTGACAACTTTAAACTAAGATTTCACTGAAAAATTTAACTTACATTTCCATGCAACAACATTAACTCACTTTTCACTGGAACTTAACTCACATTTCACTGACAACATTAACTCAGTTTTCACTGACAACATTAACTCACATTTCACTGACAACTTTAAACTCACATTTCACTGATAAATTTAACTTACATTTCATTTTAAATCACTTTAACTCATTTTTCACTGACAACATTAACTTACATTTAAATGACAACATTACCTTACATTTCACTGACAACATTAACTCACATTTCACTGAGAACATTAACTCACAATTTCACTGAAAAATTTAATTTACATTTCACTGATAAATTTTAATTTACATTTCACATGCAACAAAAATTAACTCAGATTTCACTGACAACATTAACTAAATTTCACTGAAACATTAACTCACTTTTCACTGACAACATTAACTCACATTTCACTGAAACATTAACTCACATTTCACTGACACTTTAAACTCCTTTTCACTCATCATTAACTCACATTTCACTGAGAACTTTAACTCACATTTCACTGACAAAATTAACTCACATTTCCTGACAACATTAACTTACACTTCACTGACAACTTTAACTCATTTTTCACTGACAAAATTAATCACATTTCATTTAAAACTTTAACTCCATTTCACTGACAAAATAACTCACATTTCCTGACAAAATTAACTCACTTTTCACTGAAAACATTAACTCACTTTCACTGACAACATTAACTCACCTGCACTGAAAACTTTAACTCACTTTCACTGTTTAAATTTTAATTTACATTTCATTTGGCAACATTAACTCACATTTCACTTCAAAAACTTATCTCACATTCACTACACATTAACTCAGATTTCACTGATAAATTTAACTCATTTAAATGCAACAAATTAACTCACATTTCACTGGCAAATTACCTCACATTTCACTAAACTTTAACTTAATTTCACTGACAACATTAACTCAGATTTCACTGAAAAATTTAACTTACATTTCACATGCACCAACATAAACTCACATTTCACTGGAAACATTAACTCACATTTCACTGACAACATTAACTCAGATTTCACTGACAACTTAAAACTCACATTTACTGACAACATTAAACGCAGAGTCACGAAAAATTTAACTTCATTTCACATGAAACAACTTTAAACTCACATTTCACTGGAAACATTAACTCACATTTCACTGAAAAAATTAACTCAGATTTCACTGAAAACCCTTTAACTCAGATTTCACTGAAAATTTTTAAAATTTAATTTCACATGCAACAATAAACTCACATTTCACTGGAAACATAACTCACATTTCCTGACAAATTAACTCAGATTTCACTGAAAACATTAACTCACATTTCACTACCAACATTAACTCACATTTCACTGAAAAATTAACACTTTTCACTTGTAATCACATTACCTCATTTTTCACTGAAAACATTAATTACATTTCACTGACAACATTACCTCCATTTCAGAAAACATTAAGTCACTTTTTTCACTGAGAACTTTAAACTACATTTCCTGATAATTAATTTCTTTTTCATTTGTAAATAACTCATATTTAAACTGACAAATTAACTTACATTTCACTGACAAATTAATCACTTTCACTGACAACATTAATTTACATTTCACATGCAACAACATTTATCACATTTCACGGGCAACAT
>JACEFZ010012048.1:112500-191799 GCA_014155875.1 Cepaea nemoralis | reverse complement strand
CATGTTTGGCCATTTCACTCGATCACTAGAGTCGTGGATAAACTCAGTGTTCCTGTCTCGTCCATGCCATGTGGCCAAGCCATCCAGATATTTTCCTCTTGGTCTCTTCCCCTCGATCTTGCCAGTAGTCACCAAGTTCTCCCATTTTATTTCTTCTCATAACATGTCCAAAAAATTTGACTGTCTTCTACGTCTCTGTCTCTAATCAGTTGACGATATTTATTTGTTTCTTGTAGTACTTGGTCGTTGGTTTACTGTCTGCCCATGGTGTTCTTTGCATTCTCCTCAGAAACCACATGTCCACAGCCATCAGATGTTTTTCATTACCATTCATTGCCCTAGTGAATAAATTGTTGTCATGACACGACACAATTGATACTGATACTATTAGTAAGTATTACTAGGGTAATGTAAACATTATAAAATGACACAAAGTAGTGCAGCTTTACATAACAGAATTACAACACATACAGGACTTTGCAGCGACTAGCCTTCATCAGCAAACAAATACACACACAAATCACAACACATAGCCATGAAGAAGACCACTCCCCCACAAACAGAAAGATGAAAAAATGAAAGCAATGAAGAGAAAATAAAAATTTGAAAAAATGTTCCTACTCGCCGGGGAATCTGAACATGTATAGCCGAGAATGTCACCGTTATCGCCTTATATACACTGCCGAGGGAGAGGGGTAGGGGATGAATATTTTCCTGTGACTTCAAAACATCTGATGGCTGCGGAAATGTGGTTTCTGGGAAAATGCAAAGAATACTATGGACAGACAGAAAAACCAATGACCGAGCCCCAGAAGAAACAAATGAAAATCGTAAACTGATCAGAGAAATTAGATGAAGACAGTCACAATTGTTTGGCTATGTTAAGAGAAGAAAAAATTGGAGAACACTTTCACTTGGTGACAACTGGCAAGATTGAGGGGAAAAGAACAAGGGGAAGGCAGAGAAGTAAAACCTGGATGACTTGGCCACATGGCATGGTCGAGACAGGAACACTGAGCTGATCCATAATTCAGGTGATCGTGTGAGATGGTGAAACATGACTACCATGCTTATCAGCATGGCACATGATGATGGTGATGTACAATGAACAGTGTCTTCAATACATTTTCTTCTCAGGCATTCTCTTTCTCAGTTCAAATCTTGTTTGATGTAACGCTAGTGCTGGTAGTTGATATATATAATAGGTAATAATGTGTGGTCAGGATATTTTGCTTTAATCTTATCACTTTATCAACTTTACCAGACCTACATTTTTTCCAGTCAACTTGTCATCTTGTTTCAAACCAACCCTGTTCTTTCAATACAGTTAGTAACAGCATTGAATATATCATGGCCTGTGGTTGTGTCTTTGAGTGACTCAACACTCAGTAACTCTTCAGTGAGTTTGAAAGTGTTTATTCCATGTATAAATGTCAATAATTGGGCAGTATCATGTACATCGGCACTCTCATCCCATGCAAGAGAGTACCACAACAATTGTTTACTTGCATCTTGAAGTTTATGCATCAGATTGTCACTGATCTTGTCAACACGTCTGACCACAGTTCTCCTTGATAAAGTAATGTTGTCAAATTTGTTTTTTCTTTTATTCTGAACACATAATGTTTGCTGCATCTAGCAAACATTCCTTGATGACCTCACCACTATACAGTAATACAGTTGATCCCATCACATTGCAGTATACCTGGAAATGAAGAGGCTGACAGACTAGCAAAAGAGGGCGGACGACTACCACAGCCTGACATAGACATAACCTATAATGAGGCAAAGAGGTTTATAAAAAGTACTTATAGAACCAAATGGGAATCAGAGCATCCAGCCCACCAGAAGGATGATGCATATTACAAACTCGACCGAAGAGAACAAGTAGCAAACTTCAGACTCCGCACAGGACATAACAGGCTGAAATACCACTTGTTCAATAAACTAAAAATAGGAGATACTGATGAATGTAATTGTCGAACTGGAAAAATGACAGCAAAACATTTGCTGCAGTATTGCCCAATATATGCAGAACAGAGAAAGATATTTTGGCCCACACCTGCTTCATTTGAGGACAAGCTCGAATGTTGCGAATTTCTTGGACTGCCAAAGTAACTAACGACGATTGCTTGAAAGAGGCTAATGAAACTTGAACATTATATACAACAATAAGAAAGAGCTTTCTTTGGTCATGTGATTAGAAGGTTCCAAATGTTGCTGTATGTAGCTGGAGCGCAGTGTTGGGGTGAGCGCCCAGCAATGCTTAAATACCCCAATGGCTCATGAATACATAACCTATGCAGCAAAAGTCCAACTCCTGGCCTTCACGTGGCGGAACTGTTTAAACTAACAGGAGAAGGTGCGACGGCGATTTTCTGGCGCCGGAAAATGAGTATTCTCTAGATGTGTATGCACGTATATGCATGCGCAGACACGTGTGTGCGTGTGTACACATCTACACTCGAGTGAGACCACAGTCTGCTCTAGCAAAGAAAGGTGCTGAAGACGGAGGCAACCAGCCAAGAGGCGCACCACAGAAATCAGGATGCCATGCAATCACGCAAAATGGAATATGTCGACTACTGCTAAATATTATGGTGCTCGCCCTGCTTTGGACCCCCAGGCAGGTGCAGTGCCGGGCCCTATATCTCGAAAGGGTCCAACCCCAACTACTGGAGGTCCTTCTCAGATGTCCTGTGAAGCCAGGGGACATGAGAATAGGACGACTGGCCATACTAAACGAAGACTTAAAATAATGCACTGGAATGCGGAGGGAGTCAGTAACAAAAAAATAGAATTAGAAAACATCTTGGACCAAGAAAAAGTAAGCATATATTGCTTGCAAGAAACTCACCTCAACGAAAATACAGCCTTCAAAATCAGAGGCCACCAGTGTTACCTATCTGACCGAAAGGACAGGCGAAATGGTGGGATACTGACCCTTGTAAAAAATAACATCATTGCTTCCCAAATCGAAGTCTGCATGGAAGGGGCTGAGTATCAGACACTTAAACTTAAGACAGGTAATACAGACCTTCATCTGATCAATTACTACTGCCCAAGTGACCGCCCACAGGCACTGGACATACTACCATTAAAAGAAAAAATGATTGTGTGTGGCGATTTCAACAGCCACTCACAGAGCTGGGGCTATGATCACATGGACCAGCGAGGAGAGAGACTGGTAGACTGGCAGGATGAGAATAGATTCATCTTGATTAACAAGCCGTCCGACCCACATACTTTCTACTCAAGATCATGGCACACTACAACTACACCTGACCTGGCTTTTCATTCACCAGACCTGGAGTGGAACATTACACAAATTGTTGGGAAACAACTTGGTGGCAGTGACCATCGGCCAGTCTTTCTAACCATAGAACATGAGCTTGTAAGTGAAAGCAGCACCCTCTCGAGGTGGAACTCCAAGAAAACAGACTGGGCAATGTACAAGCATCGCACCAGCATACTGGTTAGAAACCTGAACACTGAGAAAGACATAAATAAAGTAGTTGAAGAGTTTGGGAAATGCATGCTACAGGCAGCGCAAGGAACAGTACCAAGAGGAGCCCATAAACAATATAAACCCTACTGGAGTAGTGAACTGGAACAGTTGCATAATGATGTGGAAGTATGTAGAAAGCAAGCAGAGGCCACACCCAGCCAAGAACACCACAATAAATTCCAGCACGCAAAAGCCAAATTTCAAAGGGCCAAGCTGCAGGCTAGACGGAAAAGCTGGCAGGAGAAAATGGAGTCTCTGAACTTTGAAAGAGACACAAGGAAATTATGGAAGCTAATAAAACAACTTAATGATGAGGGCACAGGGAGAAACTCAAAAATTGCACTACATAAAGATGGAAACATCTTAACAAGAAAGCAAGCAGCTGACCATTTTGCGGACTCATTCGCACAAGATAACAATATCAAAATTAGTCCAGAGAAACAACAAGAGATTCGAGAGAAACGACAACATACAGGACAGAAGGAAATAGTACATGAGGTTCTGGAGGCACCCATCACAATCAGCGAACTGGAGCTAGCCATATCGAAACTGAAAATCCGGGAAGGTTAACCCGGTCAACAAATGCCCACAGAAGTCGGATGTGTCGGCCTAACGGCGCAAGAACGCAGCTCTGCTGTAAACAGGCACAACGCAATCACGTCAGGGAAAAAAACTCCGGATGAACGAAGAAGAAGAAGAAGAAAACTGAAAATGAGAAAGTCACCAGGAGCTGATGGTATCTCCAATGAAATGAGCAGGAACCTAGGAACAGAGGCCAAAGCAAAGCTGTTGCAGATCTTCAATAACAGCTGGACCTTAGGCAGTGTTCCACAAGCCTGGAGAGAAGCAATCATGATACCCCTCCTAAAATCAGGGAAAGATGGTTCCATTGCCTCACCAGCTGCCTCTGCAAAACACTGGAGCGCATCATCAATCACAGACTGCAGTGGTACATTGAAAGTAAAAACATCCTTGTGCCACAGCAGGCTGGCTTTAGGCAGTGCTACTCTACGGAAGATCAGAAACCTACCTCTCTCAAGAAATTGAGGATGCATTCCAAGAGAAGAAGCTGGTGCTTGCGGCATGGATAGATCTGAAGAAAGCCTTTGACAAAGTCTGGAAAGAAGGTCTGATGAATAAACTGACAAACTGCAAAGTCAATGGAAGAATGTACAAATGGGCGAAAGCATACTTGCACAACAGAAGAGCCCGAGTACAGGTAGACGGACTCAGTACTACTGCGTCAAGGTGTTCTCCAGGGCGGAGTCTTGTCCCCCACACTTTTTCTAATCTTCATCAATGATCTTGTTGCTAATCTACCGCATGGAATTAAAGCGGCAATGTATGCCGATGACCTGGTTTTATGGAGCACAAATGAACATGCATCAGTGGCCACCAGATTGCTACAAAGAGCTGTAGATACATTTGCTGCATGGGCAAATAGATGGTGTGTCAGTATAAACACTGACAAGTGCAGCTATTTACCCTCTCTTCAAAACAAAAGGCAGGGATCATCCAGATAAATGGAACACCCCTAAGAGAAGATAAAGAACCAACATGCCTTGGAGTAACATTTGATGGCAGGCTGACATGAAAAAAGCATATCAACAAATCAGTAGCAAAAGCCAGAAGGAAAATAACCATTCTGAGAAAGCTAAGTGGAACCACATGGGGAGCCAGTGGGAAAATACTTAGCAAAGTTTACCAACAGAGCATACGATCACACCTGGAATATGGATCAACTGCGTGGTGTTCAGCATCAAAAACCACACTACAAGAGCTGGACACAGTGCAAAATCAAGCACTTAGAGTCACCACAGGAGGGATGAGATCAACCCCTATAGAGGAAATGGAGAAGATGGGGAGGACACAAGCACTGAGTGAGCGCAGAGATACGAAAACGCTAAACAAGCAGAAAAGTTCCTCAGCTTGCCAGCCCACCCTATGAAGAACAGATTTGAAAACCTAGCTATGGGGCGGTTGAAAAGAAGTAGTTTTATCCACCAGGTCAAATGACTCTGCAGAGAAACCACAGATCTGCCCACAGTTGGTATCCCCCTAACAACTATTCCAGAGTGAACTCAAAGGAAAGATGAGCATAGACTATCGTTACAAATCCAGACAAAAGTGAGAGGAATATTAGACAAGGAAGAACAGAACAGTGTGCAGCGCAGAACAGCCACTCTCAGCTTCCTTGATGAAGAATACCCACAGGACCTCTGGATCCGAGTCTACACAGATGGGTCGGCACAAAATGCTGTTCGAAATGGAGGAGCAGGAGTGTACATAGAATACCCAAATAATACTAGGGACACAGCCAGAGTACTGCCATAACTATGATGCCGAAATTGAGGCAATCAAGATAGCAACAGAGAAATTACTAAATACCAGCAATGGTACACAACCTGTGGTGCTATTGACAGATGCAAAATCAGTACTCGAGGCGCTCCTGTCTGGGAAATTGCCAGTACTAAGGACACTACTTTCAGACGACAGTGGAAGATAAACTCTATGGACCACTGTGTGAACTGAAAAAGACAGTTCAATTCATTCAAGAGACAACATTGCAGATATAGACATATTTCAAGCGAATGAAAGAAGAAGAGAAGAAGAATGTGATTAGAAGAGAGGCAATGGAGAACATTGTAATGACTGGCAAGATCGGGGGGAGGAGAGAGATGATCCTGAACACCAAAGAGATATGAACCTGAACACCAAAGAGATATGAACCTGAACACCAAAGAGATATGAACCTGAACACCAAAGAGATATGAACCCTAACACCAAAGAGATATGAACCCTAACACCAAAGAGATATGAACCCTAACACCAAAGAGATATGAACCCTAACACCAAAGAGATATGAACCTGAACACCAAAGAGATATGAACCTGAACACCAACGAGATACGAACCTGAACACCAAAGAGATATGAACCTGAACACCAAAGAGATATGAACCCTAACACCAAAGAGATATGAACCTGAACACCAAAGAGATATGAACCCTAACAACAAAGAGATATGAACCTGAACACCAAAGAGATATGAACCTGAACACCAAAGAGATATGAACCTGAACACCAAAGAGATATGAACCAGAACACCAAAGAGATATGAACCCGAACACCAAAGAGATATGAACCTGAACACCAAAGAGATATGAACCTGAACACCAAAGAGATATGAACCTGAACACCAAAGAGATATGAACCTGAACACCAAAGAGATATGAACCTGAACACCAAAGAGATATGAACCTGAACACCAAAGAGATATGAACCTGAACACCAAAGAGATATGAACCTGAACACCAAAGAGATATGAACCTGAACACCAAAGAAATATGAACCTGAACACCAAAGAGATATGAACCCTAACACCAAAGAGATATGAACCCTAACATCAAAGAGATATGAACCTGAACACCAAAGAGATATGAACCTGAACACCAAAGAGATATGAACCTGAACACCAAAGAGATATATGAACCTGAACACCAAAGAGATATGAACCTGAACACCAAAGAGATATGAATGTCTTACGTCAGCTGACATGGCATTCTTTTTTCTCGCTCGCTTTGAATTCAAGCATAGTCCTTACACACTACTTCCAGTAGTAGATGGACTGAATTTTGCATGTGGATTAGTTTTTCCTATTAACAGTGTCCATCGCCGTCATGCGAACCCACTCCGACTTCAGAGTTACTTGTATCTTACATCCCCAAGTCAAGGATAATAGGTCAACAGTGTGACACCAAAATGTCGAGCTGTCCGGTGTAAGGGTTGAACCCTTTATCTCGGCATCAGCACACCGGCTGTTTTTAAGTATATGCATTCTTATCCATTTGGCCATGTAACATGGCATTTGATGATGACGTTGATCTTGATAAAGTCAGAATTGTTTACTTTTACTTGATGAATGTGAAATACAGAGAATTGCACATGAGTTTGAAGTCATTGTTCTTATATCTTAGGTTGGAAAAATCACGGAGGATGTCAGAACTCACTGCTGCAGACCTGAGTAAATCAGCAGAAGAATACTATACAGCTCTAATGAAGGCGGTGCAAGGGTCTGATATTCGCTCAGCTTACAGTTTACTTCAGCTTCATTTTCAGAAATCTTCAAATATGTCCAATCAAGGGTGGGAAATGCATAACTTTGCCTGCAAGAATCATGAAATAGAAGCTTTAGAAGACATGTTTAAAAAGTTATTCAAGATGTTCAATCAATATATGCAATGTAAACCAGTGTATGAGAATAGCACTGCGTCACCTCTTGACATTGCAGTTGAAGCGTGTGATGTGAAATTGCTTGATACATTTTTGGATTGTGTTGACTTAGATGAGAAAATTAAGACTATGATGGTCAGTAATGCCTTCACATATTTTTTTCAGCCTAAATTTAACCCAATTATTATCAAACGTAAACTTGCAATGGTCAGACGACTTTTGGAATTAGGAGCTGATGTGAATGGTGGGCCATCAGTTTTCCCTCTGTGTGAGGCAGTTAGAGCCGGCAGTTATCCTCTGGTTGAGTTGCTCTGTCAGCATGGTGCTGATTTTAATAAGACAGATGCAATGTTTAGTCATCCCCCTTTAATTATGGCGGCAGAAGCAGGTCGTTATGATCTCATTGAGTTGATGTTAAAATTTGGAGCTAATAATGATGATAAAAAACTGCATTACTTAGCGGCAGACATGGCCTTTATTTTTGGCCACACAGACTGTGCTAGACTCCTGGTGCAACATGGCGCAAATATTGACATTGAGAAAGCTTTACCCATTATTATACGTAAAAAGAGTCTGAAGCATTTACACTTCCTGTTTGAGTATTTCAGGTATGAAACTCAACAGTGTATTTTAGATAATAGACATGATCTGTTAATGTTGGCAGTGTCCGAAGCAAATGTTGAAATTGTGAGCCATATTTTTGACATTGGATTTGACACTGTGGAAGGAGTATCCTTGTTGGGGAAACTTTTTAGCTCTTTCCAGAAATGGGGAAATTGCAAAATTTCTCATTCAGAAGGGAGTAGATGTCAATAAGATTATTACATATGGTAGCTGCACTCCTCTGTATATGGTTCTAGCTAGAAATATGTCTCTCAAATCTCGGCTACAAGTAGTACAAGTACTGCTAGAAAATGGAGCTTCACCGAATATTCACGGTAACATATCACCATTAATGTTTGCAGCTTTAACAGTTGACAGTACAGATCTGCTACAGTTACTACTAGAATACGGGGCTGACATTGATTGGAGGGACAAAGATGGCGACACTGCCCTTTTTTATTCTGCCTATCAAGAATGCCAAGTGCAATGCTCATCTTCATGTTAGGTGTCCAAAGGTATTCTGTATTGTCCAGAAAGAATGGCATAGAAGTGCTGAAACTATTATGAGATATGCTAATGACAAAGATTTTCTCAATGCACAAAATAATGATGGATTGACAGCTTTGATGCAAGCAGCGAGATACAGCAATGTAGCTGTGGTGAGTGAGATGATACACCAAGGCTGTGATGTGAATACGACAGACAATAAAGGCAATACAGCCTTGCTATATGCAATAGACAGAATCAATAATAAAGTCTGTAGCTATATGGCTGAAGGTATTGTAGCTTGTCTAGTTAAAGCAGGCTGTTCTGTTAACTGGCAAAACAATGATGGCATCTCACCTTTAATGTTGGCTACAAACAGATGCAGCTACACGGTTATAGAGCTACTTCTTGATGCAGGCGCTGATATTAATGTTGTTAGTAAAATTGATAGGTCCAAAACAGCACTGTCATATTACAAACCTACGCGTTTTATTGAACGTGTAACCGGCTGCCTGTCACAGTTTCTTCTTCGGGGTGCCTGTTTGTCTTATTTACAGGCTGAGGTATTCCATAGAATGTTACTCTGCAATGACCTTCTCACAATCAATAAATATTTTACAAGTGGTACAGGACCAAGATCTGTCAGATCAGACAAGTGTTTTCAGTATTTCTTACATACTAATTCCATATTTGACATGTCACCTTTGTGTACAGCACTGTTAAGTGGAAATATATCCCTCGTCCATCATTTCATAGACATTATGTATCTTACCAAATCTGACCTGTCATCACTGATGTATAAAAAGATTGTTCGTGCAGTTCTGAAAAAAAATAACCAGAGCCAGTGCCTGGATCTGCTTGATGAGATGTCTGCACAGCCGGCGTCTCTGCTCAGGCTGGCTTTTGTGACAGTATCATCTGCTGTAGGGACATCTCCTGGACGTGAGAACCGTGTCAACATGTTACCCATACCACAGATTTTCAAAGACAAGCTGCTGTTTAAATCACCTGCAAATTTGACAACCCCAACAATACAGAGTCCTTTAGATTTCTTGCCCCTTGATCTAGATAGTACAGAACACATTAATTTGTCTGATGACTGTAAACGCTGCCAAGCCGAGAAATTGAAGAAGCAACATGGAATACATTGTTTATAATTGTTTGTTATTGGTGTTATGCACATTAGATCCCTTGCTGGTACCACCAAGTTCCTACACTGAGTTGAGAGCCTCTAGTGAGGGAGACTGGATCACCAATGGATAGTTTCATGTGTGATGATTGTAGTCCATGGGTACAATCACTATAACCACTGTCTTCTGCTCCATGGAGCAGTTTCTTCTTGTATACATAATGCCAGACTAAATGTATGTGTTACTGATATTATAGCCTCTATGTCAGTGTTTCCCAACGTGGGGCCCACGCCCCACAGGGGGGCAATTCGACTGTTAAGGGGGGCAATTCGAAAATGGAAGAAATCGGCTGGATATAACAAAACGGGGAGACTTGAAACTGAAGTTAAATAAATTGGAACCTAACATAAAATCTCTTTGCAGCAAGCATCAAGCGCAAAGATCTCACTAAATTTAAATAATTACTAATAATTAAAATAATATAGAAAAATCTTTCATTAAAATTATTTTGTACTTAAATTTCAGTTCTCCATTAAATGTTTTGAAAATGTACTTACTGTGTTTGCTCAATAATTTCCTATTGATTTCTTTCTAAAACCTATCGGTCCTTTGGCTAGGATCGGGTGCATTTGCTGCTCTCCCCCCAGTACTGCGCCTGGTCTGGTCGGGGGCCGGGAAGATCAAATAAAAACCCATCACATATCTTCACCTTAGATGTGAGCCTGGTGGACCACTGTGGGCAATAGCTTACAGTGAGACTAAGGGTCCACACAAAAAAGGGGGGAGGCGGGGGAACTAGCTTGTCTGCGGTAACCACCAAACCAAAAAAAAAAAAAAAAATTCACCCAACACAACCCCGACACAGGGACGCGGGAAAAGTTTTTTAGTGAACATTTCAATTGTTGAATATTAAAAATGATTCATATGTTGGGGGGGGGGGGGGGGGGATAAGAATTTTAGAAAGGCTTAGGTGGGGCATAGCCCAAAAAAGGTTGGGAAACACTGCTCTATGTACTTATACACCCACTTAAACTGACAGACATTTGAAAATTCACTTAAATTTCTGTAACTAATTCATCATAGCCGGTCTCTCTGGCCGAGGGGTTACACGATTTTCTCCGTAATCCTGTTTATCCATGCAGGGTAACGCAGCACGCGAGAATTGGAAGCGGTTCTACCCAAGTAGGTGACTTGCGGGATAATTGAGCTGGCCGCTCAGAAAGCAATGGCAAACTACTGAGCGTAATCTTGCCAAGAAATCAACAATCAGCTGAAAAATGCTGATGTTGACAGCAATGTCCTGTAATAGGATATGCAAATTTAAAAAAAAATTCATTACTTATGCACAAAGTGGTTTGTAACCACTTGTCACAATGTTAGATTGTATTGGATAATGATTTAGGAGGATCTCTATAGTTGTATGTCCTTTCAGCATGCCAGTGCATAGAGTTTATTCTTGATGGAGTTGGTATATACCACAATAATTGTCTTTGTTTACACATATTGGAAACTTGCAGCAAATGTTTAGTTATTGTTTAGAAAATTTAATAAACTGTAATGGGATAGCTTCAAGTGTTATTTTATGCCAAAGTTCTGAATGGCATGTAATTATCAATTATTGATGTACAGACACTGTGATATGCTTATTTAGCATACTGGCATTGTTTTTTATCTAAGTTTTTTTTGTATACCGGTGACAATAAAGCATGGTTTCTTGTTAATTTATGTTTGTTATAAGGATGTTGTTGATTGATTAATAATTGTGTGAGTCAAAGTAAAATACTGTTGAGCCAATAAGAAAATCTTGTATATTGAATGTGTTAAGCTGATATATTGAATAATGCTGTACTTGTAGTTAAAATATCTGTGTGCAACAGCTGGTGGCAGAAGCACAATTACAAATTCTTCAGGTCCTGGCCTGGAACAGACGTCTGATCAATACTCTCCAAACTTCTGAAGTCTGATTTCTTTATGAAGTTTGTGTTGCTTATATTATTATTGTTTGTTACTCAGCTGTTTAACATGTCCATATACTCTATCTCTACCATCCTCTGCCTCTCATGTGCTAATTGTTCCACATAGGACTGATTTCCCTAGTCTATCTCTTCTTTTGTCATGTCACGTACACTTCACTGGTCTCTTCCTTATACTGTGATAAGCAATAATGATGAATATGCAGCTCGAAAAACATCACCTTTTTTCTTTCTCTTCTCAAAATCCACATAACTCTGAAATCAGTTTCAACTACTTTAAAGAAATGGGACAAGATATTTGAGTTCCGCTCATCTACAAGATTACGTACAGTACAAATCGCTATAGTTAGTTAGTTAGTCTTTCCTCTTGCCTAAGGCGGCGCATAGGGCAGAAGTCCTGTCTCTCCATGCCTGGCGGTTCACTGCTACGTGTTGTAGATCTTGGATATTTACTTGGACGTTGAATGAGCCTTCTCTAATGATGGTCCTACGCAGGGTCTCTCTTGGTCTTCCCTGTTTTCTTTTCCCTACCGGTGACCATATGAGGGCTTGGTAGGGGTCTTGTCTTGTCCATTCTGAGTACATGGCCGATGTAGTTCCAACGGCATCTTCTTATGAAATTTGATACTGTATCTTGCTTAGTATACTAGCATATGTAAAGTGGGTTTAGCTGGTAAAACTCCAAGTGCCACAAACAGTGTTAAAACAGGCTTCCTTCCTAATCAACCAAGATTTCTTATATCAGCATTAGTGCCAATGAAATAGGAAGATACTTAGTTTATGAAAAAGTACACAAAATAATTATTTAAAACAGGTAATTTAAAAATAAAACGCTAAACATGTAACCATGTCAGTTAGAACCTTTTAAATGTATAACAGGCTCATTACAGATATGTGTGTGTATGCTCATATACCTTTATACAAATATGAGATCTCCCTGTTACACCTTAAAAATGTTTTAATTAACATGGTTATATGTTAAGTTTTTCCTTTTTAATTGGGTATCTTTTATTCTTATCTTCAGTGTGTTTCCGTTAACTAAGTCTTCCTGCTTCTTGGGTTTATCTACTATTCTCCTAACAACTTTATTTAGGCTATTTATATCTTCAGTGAGCAGCAGCTGGCCGAGTGGCTACAATGCCAGGTTCGATCCCTCGGTAAGGTGTGGGATGTTTTGCTGTTGGAGGAAAAAAGAAAATCCTGACCTGTACAGTTCGCGGCGACTGCACTAACCAGGCGGCCTTAATTCCTCAGGCTCAAAGACCTGCCATACACCGCAAGGTACTATATTGGCAGTAAATGGCAGTTTTATATCTTCAGTATCATAAGACTGGAAGAGATTACAAAATGTTCAAAGAAATGAAGTTATTGACAAGAAATTTTCAACCTTAATTGAATATTATCTGTGACTAGTTTGGAAATACCTTAACAGAATCTAGATAAATTCTAGAAAGATGGCAGGAATGCTGCAGTGGAATGTATGATATGAATGAGATACATGAACCAATGACAGCTGAGACAAAACCTGAACCCTTATTAGATGAAATTGCATGGGCAATAAATAACCTGAAGAATGGTAAATCATCTCGGATGTGATGAGATACCAGCTGAACTAATTAAGCAGGAGGAGAAAAGAGCATACAAACCTTTCACGCATAATGTAAAAAGAAATAAGGTATATGGCCAAATGATTGGAAGAGAACTATCTTCATTCCAATACCAAAAAAGGGCAACCTGAAATTATGCACCAACTATAGAACTGTTGCTCTGATCAGTCATGCAAGTAAAATTCTGCTAAAAATCATAATGGGAAGACTTTGTAAGAAATGTAAGAAGAAATTAACGTGGTTCAAGCCGGATTTAGACAAGGAAGATGCACAAGATATCACATACTCAACATGCGTTTAATAATAGAAAAGTGCAGACAATTTAATGTATACCTATTCTCATGTTTTGTGGATTATTCAAAGGCATTTGACTGTACAACATCAGAAACTTTGGGAAATCATGAGGAATATGGCTTTCCATCACATGCAATACAACTCATAACAGTGCTCTATCTAGACCAGTGGTTCTCAGCCGGTGGGAAATTTCTTCCCCACCCCCAGGGGGGAATTGAAGATTATTTCAACATTGGGTTAATACAAGAACCGATTACTTTATCTTGTTTTTCCCTTCATACTTTACGGTTCTGTACATCTAACCCTTCTAAAATTCATTTTATAAAGTAAGTAGACCCACAAATCACGTTTTATGTGGACGTCTAGACTTATTTTAGTATGTGCTATTAAATTAGATTCTCACGTTATGAGAAGAAATGATTTGGAAAACTTGGTGACAACTGATAAGATCGAGGGGAACAGACCAAGAGGAAGACCTAGAAGCAAGTACCTGGATGGCTTGGCCTTGTGGCATGGTCAAGACAGAAACACGGAGCTGATCCACGACTCTGGTGATCGAGTGAGATGGCAGAACATGACCGCCCACGCTTACCGGCATGACACATGATGGATGGATGGATTAAATTTAACTTCAATTATTATGTATACTGTGCAGGGGACAATTTTTTAGGGAGGAAATACGAAAAAGGGGGGGGGGGGATTACGTTCTAAAAATATGGTGAGGGGGTGGGGAATGACGTCCTAAAAATATGGTGAAGGGGGCATGGGCCAAAACATGTTGAGAACCACTGATCTAGACCAACAAGCAGCAGTTAGGAATAGATGGCGAGACATCAGATTAGGTTTGACATCAACAAGTAGTCCGTCAGGGCTGCGTGCTGTCCCCCTATTTGTTTAACCTGTACGCCGAAAATATAATGAGAAATGTCAGAGATGATATAAACAGGGAGCAATATGATGCCCTAAATATCGGTGGTTATGACATACCAGAGATTCGATATGCTGATGATACAGCAACACCCAAGAAGACTCTTCACATGGAAGTCCCCGGACAGTATATTATTACCAAAAATCAGATAAATTATTATTTATTTTATTTTAATATAAAGAAGATGGAGATCAAGCATAACATTTGCAAAAACACTACGAAGTGCAGACTGTGGTACAGATAATCAGTTATTAGAAGCAGATCTGAAATTAAAACTCAAAAAGCTTATCCGAGGAGCCAGGGCCGCTTCGTTTTGATCTCACAAAAATACCAGATGCATACAGTCATACACTGTAGAAGTTAGGAATCGTTTTGGGGTCTTGATGTCTGTGTAAGAGGAAATGACACCCGATGAACTGGCAGTAAAAGCTAGAGATATCTTGATAACTGCAGCCAAAGATTTAATTCCGACCAAGAAAAAACAACTTAAGCCATGGATGACATTCAGACACGTTAGAATTAATAAAACAACGAAGGGAACTCAAACAGAAAGGAGGTGAATCCGATAACAGCAGGATGAAGTATAAATCTTTAACTCGAGAAATAAGAAAGAACACAAGAACAGGGTTGCCACTTTTTTTTTTGACCAAAAGTATCTAGAAACGGCCCAAACAACATCCATAAATATCTATATTTCGTTTGAAAGTATCTAGGAAAAATATCCAGATTGAGAAAGTAAGAAATTGCATATGTATTGATGTGACTGCCGACCTCCCTGGCGAAAAGTTTACGGCTGTCGCCGTAATCCCGTATATTCTCGTGAGTAACGCAGCTACGCCCGAACCGACAGCGGTTCGAGCCGCGCTAGTAACTTACAGGGGTATGTGAGCCGGTCGCTCAGAAAGCAATGGCAAACTACTGAGCGTAATCTTGCCTTGTACATCAACAGCAGCTGAAAAATTCTGATGTTGACTGCACCATCCTGTAAGGGATATGTAACATTAAAAAGAAAATTGATGTGACTTACCTATAGAATCATGTCCTCATCTTCACTGATGCCTGTCTCACAAGAAGCACTTAGCTTGGATGATGAAGTTGAAGCTTCAGATTCAAAATGACTCTGGTATGCTTTAGCTGTTCCAATTTCTTTTATTACACGATCAGGGAGCTGATAAGTTGAACAGCATTTTCCTGCTCTCATCAGGCCAAATCTTATTGTCAATATAGCATTTAAGAGTTCAAGTTTCATCCTGTTTCTTAGTTTACATTTTGTATAATTCACAGTACTGAAAACTCTTTCTGCATCAGCATTTGAATGGGGTAGTATCATGGCAGACATCGCACATTCAAAGAGCTCACAGAATGGACTGTTACCTGAGACATCTTTAAATTGTCTTACTTCACTCCAAAAAGCTTCAGTTTCTGTTTTGTTTGTCCAGTCAACCAAATTTATTTCTGTTAACTAATATTCTGCTTCCTCCACACTCTTATCAGTAGCCCCTAAAAATTTTATAACTTGGCAATATTTAGGTATGTCCTTTACTGGCTGATGTATATTGTTAATCGAAAAGAGTGAAATATTTTTCAATACATCTAAATTTTCAGGAAGTCTCTGCTTCAATTGATCGAATAATGAGACAAGAAAATTTTGACAGCGCTTTCTTAAGTTGTTCTCTTCATTTTCTGTTAACAGTCCTTTTGTTTTTAAACCATCAATTTTTTTATTCAATTTGGTATCCCAGGTATGGCTTGGGAGCCAAATAGCTCTCTATAGTGCAAGTGAACAAGTCAGCTTTACAAGTTGGCAGTATAAGTTTTTTACCAATTGAGTGAAATAGCAAAGTGAGGTCGTCAATTAATTTAACTTTATCAACATTTTGAGATTTAAATAGTTTATTAACTTTATGCACTTCACTTAAAATGGGTTGTGAAAAGAGAAAGAATGCCAAATTTTTTTCATCACTGTACATTCCATATAGTATTTCAGCTGTGTAGCACTTTTCATTTTGTCTTGTTATTTCGAAGTGTGTCTTCAACTCGAACCATCGGTTCACAATTACTTCAACAGCTGGTTGAATTGATAACCATCTAGTTTTGCAATATGACAGAATTTTCAGTGGTGAGGAACTATCATTTAATGCTTTATATAAATTATTATATTGCTGTTGTCTGACAGATGATTTGGAGAACCAGTTATGTGTTTCAGCAATAAGGAATTCCAAATTCCTTGGTAAACATTCTGACTGATGAGGCATGTGATAATGCTAGCTGCAATGAATGACACGCACATTCTTTTTGAGGGAAAATTTTTAAAGGGGTGGGATTCTTCCCCTTCAAAAAATTTTGCCAAAATTTTTTCCCACGCCCCCAATTTTGGTTTTGATTTTACCCCGAAACTAGATATCAATCCCTACTTTGTGCTACAAAGTTATGTCCCTTTATATTATTTTTTCTTATGTAAGTCATGTAATTTAATATTAATTTTAGAAGTAAATAGCTGAATGCCACTAAAAAACTATGACATTTGGTTGCACGGAATGAAAAGAAAACAGAAAATTATCATCTCAATCGGATGGACCATTCGCGAACGCATTAAAGAACGGACCACATACATACATGCACACAACACACTACATGCATGCATACTACTCTACACATACATACATACTACATACATACTACATTACATACATACATACATTACATACTACATACATACATACATAGTGTTTTATAGATACAGATGACACTGGACACGTGTCATCACACTGGATCACGTCGTCACACTGGACATATGTCTGCTCAATCAGTTAGTCAATCACAGGACAAGGTTCAGATTCAGACTCTAAGTGAGATGGTCTCAGTCTCCCATTGAAGTAGACTCAGACCCCGGCTGAGTTTTGGTCAGGCTCCAGGTTAGCTGGATTTAGGCTCCATTTTATGTGGGTTTAGACATTAGTTGATGCAGGTTTATACTCCACAGATAATGTGGGTTCAGGTCCCAGTTTAGTTGAGTTGTCTCCAGTAGAGGTATGTTTGGGCCTACTTGATGTTCATTCCAGGCCCTTTGCCGTTCTAACGTTCATTAGTGTATATAAATAGCTCCTTTGTAACAGTTTGGTTAAAGTTTGAGAAATAATTTAAATATTCTTTGTTTGATTAGGTTTGAGCAGTGATTGAAAAAGTGAAGTAAGAGAAAAACAGCTTTTTTGGTCTTTTTTTTTTTTTTTTGCATATTCCCAATCAGATTATCATTTGCGATCACTATAAATAAGCTGCAAGGTCAAACATTTAAGTACGTAAGCGTTGACATACAATCGGAGTGCTTTGCACACAGTGAGTTATACTCTGGCCTCACACACACTGGAACCCACTGTCAAATGATAGTTTTGATGGAAAGGGATATAACCAAACATGTCTGCACCAAAATTCCGCCAGAGTAATCTAACTACCTATATTTTTCTAATTTTTCAAGTTATTTAATATCATTATCAAAAGGTAAATCATGATTACTTCAGTATTGTAATTGTTTTTTTGTTTTTGTATTTTCGTAATTGGTGACATGCAAAAATGTAACCAAACTGAGAGTTCCTATTATTTATCTTAGTCAGCACAGGAAACATCGGCTGGACCGCTAGTTTGTAATAAAATTAGTTAAAAACATAGTTATAACATTAATTGTTTCCTGTTTTTGGATTGGTCCACCTGGGTGCTAAATGTAAACAAAAACATTAAGACATTTATGGAGCACGGAATATGACATTTTAAATCTTGGAGGTGATTGGTGTGAAAGACACTATCACCATAGCAGAGGTAGAAATATTGAGACGTAATTCAGGAGCCAGCACTATTTTTCTCAGGAACCAGCACCATTTTTCCTCAGGAGCCTGCATAATTATTTGTGCAGATATTGGCAAAGAAAATTATAGAAAATTCAGTTGCCAGGTGAACATTTTCAGATACCATTGAGACTGGACGCTTGGATTTTTCTCACCCTACCACAGTCGTATAATAACATGATTCAAATTGGGAACAAAAGTGGAAGATAAACTCTATGGACCTCTGCGTGAACTTAAAAAGACTGTTAGATTCATACAAGAGACAACATTGCAGTTATAGACATATTTCAAGCGGATGAAAGAAGTAGAACTGGGAAAATAAACTTCATAAATGTATTCACCAAATAATAGATATGGCATTTCAAGTTAAATGACACAAAATAAACACATTTGTCATGCATTCAGTGGCAGATAGACAGCAACAAGCATTCAGTCAACTATATCAGTGGCAGATGGACAGCAACAAGCATTCAGTCAACTATATCAGTGGCAGATAGACAGCAACAAGCATTCAGTCAACTATATCAGTGGCAGATAGACAGCAACAAGCATTCAGTCAAAATATATCAGGGCAGATAGACAGCAACAGCATTCAGTAACTATACATGGCAGATAGGACAGCAACAAGTATTCATCAACTATATCAGTGGCAGATAGACAGCAACAAGCATTCATCAACTAATCAGTGGCAGATAGAAGCAACAAGTATTCATCAACTATATCAGGGCAGATAGACAGCAACAAGCATTCAGTCAACTATATCAGGCAGATAGACAGCAAATCAAATCAAATCAAAACAAATCAAATCAACTTTATTAGGGTCACAAATTGGGCGCGCAGGCCCGTCTTACATTCGGCCCTTCCAATCACTCCAACAAGCATTCAGTCAACTATATCAGTGGCAGGTAGACAGCAACAAGCATTCAGTCAACTATATCAGTGGCTGATAGACAGCAACAAGCATTCAGTCAACTATATCAGTGGCGGGTAGACAGCAACAAGCATTCAGTCAAACTATATCAGTGGCAGGTAGACAGCAAACAAGCATTCATCAACTATATCGTGGCTGATAGACAGCAACAAGCATTCAGTCAACTATATCAGTGGCGATAAAACAACAAGCATTCAGTCAACTATATCAGTGGCAGATGGACAGCAACAAGCATTCAGTCAACTATATCAGTGGCAGGTAGACAGCAACAAGCATTCAGTCAACTATATCAGTGGCTGATAAACAGCAACAAGCATTCAGTCAACTATATCAGTGGCAGATGGACAGCAACAAGCATTCAGTCAACTATATCAGTGGCAGATGGACAGCAACAAGCATTCAGTCCAACTATATACAGTGGCTGATAGACAGCAACAAGCATTCAGTCAACTATATCAGTGGCAGGTAGACAGCAACAAGCATTCAGTCAACTATATCAGTGGCTGATAGACAGCAACAAGCATTCAGTCAACTATATCAGTGGCAGGTAGACAGCAACAAGCATTCAGTCAACTATATCAGTGGCAGATGGACAGCAACAAGCATTCAGTCAATATCAGTGGCTGATAGACAGCAACAAGCATTCAGTCAACTATATCAGTGGCTGATAGACAGCAACAAGCATTCAGTCAATTATCAGGCAGATAGACAGCAACAAGCATTCAGTCAACTATATCAGTGGCTGATAGACAGCAACAAGCATTCAGTGGCAGATAGACAGCAACAAGCATTCAGTCAACTATATCAGTGGCTGATAGACAGCAAAACATCAGTCTATATCAGTGGCTGATAAACAGCAACAAGCATTCAGTCAACTAACAGTGGCAGATAGACAGCAACAAGCATTCACAACTATATCAGTGGCAGGTAGACGCAACAAGCATTCAGTCAACTATATCAGTGGCAGGTAGAAAAGCAACAAGAAATTCAGTCAACTATATCAGGGGCAGATAGACAGCAACAAGCATTCAGTCAACTATATCAGTGGCAGATAGACAGCAACAAGCATTCAGTCAACTATATCAGTGGCAGATAGACAGCACAAGCATTCAGTCAACTATATCAGTGGCAGATAGACAGCAACAAGCATTCAGTGGCAGATAGACAGCAAACAAGCATTCAGTCAACTATATCAGTGGCGATAGACAGCACAAGCATTCAGTTCAACTATATCAGTGGCAGATAGACAGCAACAAGCATTCAGTCAACATATCAGTGGCAGATAGACAGCAACAAGCATTCAGTCAACATATCAGTGGCAGATAGACAGCAACAAGCATTCAGTCAACTATATCAGTGGCTGATAGACAGCAACAAGCATTCAGTCAACTATATCAGTGGCTGATAGACAGCAACAAGCATTCAGTCAACTATATCAGTGGCAGGTAGACAGCAACAAGCATTCAGTCAACTATATCAGTGGCAGATAGACAGCAACAAGCATTCAGTCAACTATATCAGTGGCAGATAGACAGCAACAAGCATTCAGTGGCAGATAGACAGCAACAAGCATTCAGTGGCAGATAGACAGCAACAAGCATTCAGTCAACTATATCAGTGGCAGATAGACAGCAACAAGCATTCAGTCAACTATATCAGTGGCAGATAGACAGCAACAAGCATTCATGCAGATCTATATCATTGCATATAGACAGCAACAAGCATTCAGTCAACTATATCAGTGGCAGATAGACAGCAACAAGCATTCAGTCAACTATATCAGTGGCAGATAGACAGCAACAAGCATTCAGTCAACTATATCAGTGGCAGATAGACAGCAACAAGCATTCAGCCAACTATATCAGTGGCAGGTAGACAGCAACAAGCATTCAGTCAACTATATCAGTGGCAGATGGACAGCAACAAGCATTCAGTCAACTATATCAGTGGCAGATAGACAGCAACAAGCATTCAGTCAACTATATCAGTGGCAGATAGACAGCAACAAGCATTCAGTCAACTATATCAGTGGCAGATAGACAGCAACAAGCATTCAGTCAACTATATCAGTGGCAGATAGACAGCAACAAGCATTCAGTGGCAGATAGACAGCAACAAGCATTCAGTCAACTATATCAGTGGCAGGTAGACAGCAACAAGCATTCAGTCAACTATATCAGTGGCAGGTAGACAGCAACAAGCATTCAGTCAACTATATCAGTGGCAGATAGACAGCAACAAGCATTCAGTCAACTATATCAGTGGCAGGTAGACAGCAACAAGCATTCAGTCAACTATATCAGTGGCTGATAAACAGCAACAAGCATTCAGTCAACTATATCAGTGGCTGATAGACAGCAACAAGCATTCAGTCAACTATATCAGTGGCTGATAGACAGCAACAAGCATTCAGTCAACTATATCAGTGGCAGATAGACAGCAACAAGCATTCAGTCAACTATATCAGTGGCTGATAGACAGCAACAAGCATTCAGGTCAACTATATCAGTGGCTGATAGACAGCAACAAGCATTCAGTCAACTATATCCGTGGCTGATAGACAGCAACAAGCATTCAGTCAACTATATCAGTGGCCTGATAGACAGCAACAAGCATTCAGTCAACTATATCAGTGGCTGATAGACAGCAACAAGCATTTCAGTCAACTATTATCAGTGGCTGATAGGACAGCAACAAGCATTCAGTCAACTATATCAGTGGCAGGTAGACAGCAACAAGCATTCAGTCAACTATATCAGTGGCTGATAGACAGCAACAAGCATTCAGTCAACTATATCAGTGGCAGATAGACAGCAACAAGCATTCAGTCAACTATATCAGTGGCAGATAGACAGCAACAAGCATTCAGTCAACTATATCAGTGGCTGATAGACAGCAACAAGCATTCAGTCAACTATATCAGTGGCAGATAGGACAGCAACAAGCATTCAGTCAACTATATCAGTGGCAGCATGGACAGCAACAAGCATTCAGTCAACTATATCAGTGGCTGATAGACAGCAACAAGCATTCAGTCAACTATATCAGTGGCAGGATAGACCAGCAACAAGCATTCAGTCAACTAATCAGTGGCAGATAGACAGCAAACAAGCATTCAGTCAACTATAATCAGTGGCAGATGGACAGCAACAAGCATTCAGTCAACTATATCAGTGGCAGATGGACAGCAACAAGCATTCAGTCAACTATATCAGTGGCTGATAGACAGCAACAAGCATTCAGTCAACTATATCAGTGGCAGATGGACAGCAACAAGCATTCAGTCAACTATATCAGTGGCAGATGGACAGCAACAAGCATTCAGTCAACTATATCAGTGGCTGATAGACAGCAACAAGCATTCAGTCAACTATATCAGTGGCAGGTAGACAGCAACACGCATTCAGTCCACTATATCAGTGGCAGATAGGACAGCAACAAGCATTCAGTCAACTATATCAGTGGCAGGATAGGACAGCAACAAGCATTCAGTCAACTATATCAGTGGCAGATAGACAGCAACAAGCATTCAGTCAACTATATCAGTGGCAGATAGACAGCAACAAGCATTCAGTCAACTATATCAGTGGCAGGTAGACAGCAACAAGCATTCAGTCAACTATATCAGTGGCAGATAGACAGCAACAAGCATTCAGTCAACTATATCAGTGGCAGATAGACAGCAACAAGCATTCAGTCAACTATATCAGTGGCTGATAGACAGCAACAAGCATTCAGTCAACTATATCAGTGGCTGATAGACAGCAACAAGCATTCAGTCAACTATATCAGTGGCTGATAGACAGCAACAAGCATTCAGTCAACTATATCAGTGGCAGATAGACAGCAACAAGCATTCAGTCAACTATATCAGTGGCTGATAGACAGCAACAAGCATTCAGTCAACTATATCAGTGGCTGATAGACAGCAACAAGCATTCAGTCAACTATATCAGTGGCTGATAGACAGCAACAAGCATTCAGTCAACTATATCAGTGGCTGATAGACAGCAACAAGCATTCAGTCAACTATATCAGTGGCTGATAGACAGCAAACAAGCATTCAGTCAACTATATCAGTGGCCTGACTAGACAGCAACAAGCATTCAGTCAACTATATCAGTGGCAGATAGACAGCAACAAGCATTCAGTCAACTATATCAGTGGCTGATAGACAGCAACAAGCATTCAGTCAACTATATCAGTGGCAGATAGACAGCAACAAGCATTCAGTCAACTATATCAGTGGCAGATAGACAGCAACAAGCATTCAGTCAACTATATCAGTGGCATGATAGAACAGCAACAAGCATTCAGTCAACTATATCAGTGGCTAGATAGACAGCAACAAGCATTCAGTCAACTATATCAGTGGCAGATAGACAGCAACAAGCATTCAGTCAACTATATCAGTGGCAGATAGACAGCAACAAGCATTCAGTCAACATATCAGTGGCAGATAGACAGCAACAAGCATTCAGTCAACTATATCAGTGGCAGATAGACAGCAACAAGCATTCAGTCAACTATATCAGTGGCAGATAGACAGCAACAAGCATTCAGTCAACTATATCAGTGGCAGATAGACAGCAACAAGCATTCAGTCAACTATATCAGTGGCGATAGACAGCAACAAGCATTCAGTCAACTAATCAGTGGCGATAGACAGCAACAAGCATTCAGTCAACTATATCAGTGGCAGATAGACAGCACAACATTCAGTCAACTATATCAGTGGCAGATAGACAGCAACAAGCATTCAGTCAACTATATCAGTGGCTGATAGACAGCAACAAGCATTCAGTCAACTATATCAGTGGCAGATAGACAGCAACAAGCATTCAGTCAACTATATCAGTGGCAGATAGACAGCAACAAGCATTCAGTCAAACTATATCAGTGGCAGATCAGACAGCAACAAGCATTCAGTCAACTATATCAGTGGCTGATAGACAGCAACAAGCATTCAGTCAACTATATCAGTGGCATGATAGACAGCAACAAGCATTCAGTCAAACTATATCAGTGGCAGATAGACAGCAACATAGCATTCAGTCAACCTATATCAGTGGCAGATAGACAGCAACAAGCATTCAGTCAACATATATCAGTGGCTGATAGACAGCAACAAGCATTCAGTCAAACTATATCAGTTTGGCTGATAGACAGCAACAAGCATTCAGTCAACTATATCAGTGGCTGATAGACAGCAACAAGCATTCAGTCAACTATTCAGTGGCATGATAGACAGCAACAAGCATTCAGTCAACTATATCAGTGGCTAGATAGACAGCAACAAGCATTCAGTCAACTATATCAGTGCTGATAGACAGCAACAAGCATTCAGTCAACTACTCAGTGGCAGATAGACAGCAACAAGCATTCAGTCAACTCTATCAGTGGCTGATAGACAGCAACAAGCATTCAGTCAACTATATCAGTGGCGATAGACAGCAACAAGCATTCAGTCAACTATATCAGTGGCGATAGACAGCAACAAGCATTCAGTCAACTATATCAGTGGCTGATAGACAGCAACAAGCATTCAGTAAACTATATCAGTGGCAGATAGACAGCAACAAGCATTCAGTCAACTATACAGTGGCAGATAGACAGCAACAAGCATTCAGTCAACTATATCAGTGGCTGATAGACAGCAACAAGCATTCAGTCAACTATATCAGTGGCTGATAGACAGCAACAAGCATTCAGTCAACTATATCAGTGGCTGATAGACAGCAACAAGCATTCAGTCAACTATATCAGTGGCTGATAGACAGCAACAAGCATTCAGTCAACTATATCAGTGGCTGATAGACAGCAACAAGCATTCAGTCAACTATATCAGTGGCAGATAGACAGCAACAAGCATTCAGTCAACTATATCAGTGGCAGGTAGACAGCAACAAGCATTCAGTCAACTATATCAGTGGCTGATAGACAGCAACAAGCATCAGTCAACTATATCAGTGGCAGATAGACAGCAACAAGCATCAGTCAACTATATCAGTGGCAGGTAGACAGCAACAAGCATTCAGTCAAACTATATCAGTGGCTGATAGACAGCAACAAGCATTCAGTCAACTATATCAGTGGCAGGTAGACAGCAACAAGCATTCAGTCAACTATATCAGTGGCTGATAGACAGCAACAAGCATTCAGTCAACATATCAGTGGCAGGTAGACAGCAACAAGCATTCAGTCAACTATATCAGTGGCAGGTAGACAGCAACAAGCATTTCAAGTCAACTATATCAGTGGCTGATAGGACAGCAACAAGCATTCAGTCAACTATATCAGTGGCAGATGGACAGCAACAAGCATTCAGTCAACTATATCAGTGGCAGATGGACAGCAACAAGCATTCAGTCAACTATATCTGAAGACTCACTAGACAACATAAACATTGAAAGCTATAGTTACCGACCAGGATTCGAACCTGTCACCTCCAAATGATGACAGCACCTCGCTGACAGGCTCAAATTCGGTTTGGTTATATAGCTTTCCATCAGGTACCCACGTCCCTGTATGTCATTTGGATGACCGCCTCTACTGGTGGCCCTGGCAAGATCAAGTGCAGATACTACACTTTGATCTTAGCCAAAAGGCCAAGATGTGATCACGATCCTACCTGTTCTGAGGATTGAATCCACACCATTGTCTTGGCAAACAAATGTACTAATCATTATTAAAAAGGTGGCGCAGAAGATATGAGAGCAATGTTGAACCTGTTTTACGGTATTGTCTGCATATGACTGGGGATATATGATCCAGGGTGAGGCATAGAGGATTCAGTATGTTCTTGTAGCGAACAGACTTGTACGTATCTGGTGCTGTGTGTATGTCTTCTGTTCATATTTTGTAGTTTGCTGACTAATTTCGATGTAACCATTAATTTGTCACAATTAAACATTTCAGGTTGAGGGGAAGTAATCCAGCAAAACTATGGAACAAGTGAACAAGGATGAACTCCCCTGATCATTCAAGGACTTATTATTATCAGTTGCTGAAGCCAGATTTCTCACAATGTTGATTCTGTTTTGTGTTTAGAATTGTTTGATGACACTTTTTCACGTCTTTGTATATTCCTCAAACCGTTTGTATGTTCCTCAAACCATTTGTTTGTATGTTCCTCAAACCGTTTATAGGTTGTTCACGTTGTTTTTGCCAACCATTCTGTCATGACCAAGTTAGGGTTGTCATAATGACTGGTTTCTTTCTTACAGTCACACAACAAAATTTAGCATCAACGTGGCTTCTATTATTTAAAGTTGTCTCTAATTAGTTTCCTGTACAGGTCTGATTTGATGGGACGTTCATGTGTTGCTGGCCTGAATGCACGGAGAAACGTGGTTAGTCTTTCCCTGACTTAAGAAGACGACAGACGCAGGCATTGACCCCTCATCCAACCGTGCTTGTGACATTATCAGGGCAGTTTCTTGCACACTTTGCTAGCACACCTGCTATGGCTTGTATAGCTAGCACACCTGCTATGGCTTATATAGCTAGCACACCTGCGATGGCTTCTATAGCTAGCACACCTGCTATGGCTTCTATAGCTAGCACACCTGCTATGGCTTATATAGCTAGCACACCTGCTTTAGCTTATATAGCTAGCACACCTGCTATGGCTTATATAGCTAGCACACCTGCTATGGCTTATATAGCTAGCACACCTGCTATGGCTTCTATAGCTAGCACACCTGCTATGGCTTATATAGCTAGCACACCTGCTATGGCTTATCTAGCTAGCACACCTGCTATGGCTTATATAGCTAGCACACCTGCTATGGCTTATCTAGCTAGCACACCTGCTATGGCTTCTATAGCTAGCACACCTGCTATGGCTTCTATAGCTAGCACACCTGCTATGGCTTCTATAGCTAGCACACCTGCTATGGCTTCTATAGCTAGCACACCTGCTATGGCTTCTATATCTAGCACACCTGCTATGGCTTCTATAGCTAGCACACCTGCTATGGCTTCTATAGCTAGCACACCTGCTATGGCTTCTATAGCTAGCACACCTGCTATGGCTTATATAGCTAGCACACCTGCTGTGGCTTATATAGCTAGCACACCTGCTGTGGCTTATATAGCTAGCACACCTGCTATGGCTTATATAGCTAGCACACCTGCTATGGCTTATATAGCTAGCATACCTGCTATGGCTTCTATAGCTAGCACACCTGCTATGGCTTCTATAGCTAGCACACCTGCTATGGCTTCTATAGCTAGCACACCTGCTGTGGCTTCTATAGCTAGCACACCTGCTGTGGCTTCTATAGCTAGCACACCTGCTGTGGCTTCTATAGCTAGCACACCTGCTATGGCTTATATAGCTAGCACACCTGCTGTGGCTTCTATAGCTAGCACACCTGCTATGGCTTCACAACAAATAACAACGTTGATGAAATGACAACCTAGAAACTGGAGGGTTTATCAACATAATCATAGCCATGATGGCACCATTCTAGACATTTCACAACCACAAGATTTCTTCACAACATCACAGCAATGTTCAGTGTTGACTGATAGATGTTCATCTTCTTTGTTCATCTTCAGATGTGAATATGAATTAATGTAAAGAAAGCAGCAGTCAACTTAAGTTTGTTGACATCCCCATAGAGCTTGTTCTCAGATGGAGCAGTTGGCCAAAATAGTTTTCTCTGTTGTTCAAATGTTGGACACTTGCATCAAATGTTTAGCTGTCATTTTACCAGTTCCACCGTTACGTTCATAGTATCTCTATAGCCAGTGATTGCTTGTTTTTCCCATTCCTTTTCGGTGTGTTGCTTTGACTTGTGTGGCTATTGTTATGGCTCAAAATCAAATTTCACAATCATTTCAGCACACCAAGGTCTTAACTAGACACCTGCTATATGCAGTCAATATTTCTAGTCTTTCCTCTTCTACCCTGGGGTGTAAGGGTACTTTACATAGTCTTTCCTCTTCTACCCTGGGGTGTAGTGGTACCTTTCAGTCTCACATAGTCTTTCCTCTTCTACCCTGGGGTGTAGTGGTACCTTTCAGTCTCACATAGTCTTTCCTCTTCTACCCTGGGATGTAGTGGTACCTTTCAGTCTCACATAGTCTTTCCTCTTCTACCCTGGGGTGTAGTGGTACCTTTCAGTCTCACATAGTCTTTCCTCTTCTACCCTGGGGTGTGGTGGTACCTTTCAGTCTCACATAGTCTTTCCTCTTCTACCCTGGAGTGTGGTGGTACCTTTCAGTCTCACATAGTCTTTCCTCTTCTACCCTGGGGTGTGGTGGTACCTTTCAGTCTCACATAGTCTTTCCTCTTCTACCCTGGGGTGTGGTGGTACCTTTCAGTCTCACATAGTCTTTCCTCTTCTACCCTGGGGTGTAGTGGTACCTTTCAGTCTCACATAGTCTTTCCTCTTCTACCCTGGGGTGTAGTGGTACCTTTCAGTCTCACATAGTCTTTCCTCTTCTACCCTGGAGTGTGGTGGTACCTTTCAGTCTCACATAGTCTTTCTTCTTCTACCCTGGGGTGTGGTGGTACCTTTCAGTCTCACAGTCTTTCCTCTTCTACCCTGGGGTGTAGTGGTACCTTTCAGTCTCACATAGTCTTTCCTCTTCTACCCTGGGATGTAGAGGTACCTTTGAGTCTTGTATAGTCTTTCCTCTTCTACCCTAAGGTGTAGAAGTACCTTTCAGTCTCACTTAGTCTTTTTTCTTCTACCCTGGGGTGTAGAGGTACCTTACAGTCTTGTTTAGTCTTTCCTCTTCTACCCTGGGATGTAGTGGTACCCTACAATCTCACTTAGTCTTTCCTCTTGAGATTCACTTGTAGAGTTACATTTCAGTCTAGTTTAGTCTTTCCTCTTCTACCCCGGGATGTAGAGATATATTTCAGTCTTGTTTAGCCATTCATTTTCTACCCTAGGATGTAGAGGTACCTTACAGTCTTGGTTGTTGTGGCCCAGGATATAAAACACTGATTAGATTTGTCAGTGTAAGACCAACAACATGCTACTGAAGTGATTGAGCCCTGGACTTCCATTCTGTTACATGTGTGTACAACGCCTGCCCTGAGAAGTTGCCCACCTGTTTTCAGTTTCTGTGTATGATTGCGTATGCTTACATTTGTTTCTCTAATTGGGAGGGAATATGTGTGTCAGTGTGTTGTGCATGCTTCACATATGTTTGCAGTATTGTTGGGTTATGCTGTTGTGTGTGTGTGTGCTTGGTCGGTTGTGTTGTGTGTTGTATGTGCTTCACGTATGTTTGTGGTACCGTTTGATTAGCTTGTTGTATGTGTGCTTGGTCGGGTGTGTTCGTGTTATGTTATATGGCAACACAAGATAATCTGTACATATCTGTCAAGGGAAGGAGTTTGAGAATACAAGTTTGTGACTTCTATGAATGTGTCTTTGGTTTTCTTTATTTACATTTGTATTTTCCCTTCTTTCTTTCCCTCTCTCTCCCTCCCCCCCCCCCCTCTCTCCTCCCTCTCTCTCTCTCTCTCTCTCTCTTTCTCTGTCTCTCTCTCTCATATATGTGTGTGTGCCTCTCTCTTTCTCATATTTGTGTGTGTTCCTCTCTCTCTCTCTCTCTCATATATGTGTGTTTCTCTCTCTCTCTCTCTCTCTATCTATCTCTCTGTTCTCTCTAAATATTTGTCTTTCTTCTTCTGTCTCTTTCACTCTTGTTCTGCTCTATAACCTTTTCTTTCCTTGTCTCCATCTTATCTCAGCCTCTCTGTCTGTTTCTTTCTTTGCCTTTGTCGCATTTTTTTATGTTTCTCTGTCACTCTCACTGCACTGTCTTTCTTGTGCTCTCAGCTCTGCCTCTCCCTGCTCTGTCTCTTTCTCATGTGCGATGTCTTTATGATTCACCCTGTTAAGACATATGGGGTCAGATTATAATGTCAGGTTGAAGATATGAACAAAGATTGAGAGCAGAATATGTCACGGAAAAGCTGCATTTCAGTAAATAAAAAGTATCTTATACAGCAAGTTGCTATCATTCAATGCCGGAAAGAGGCATCATCATCATCATCAAGTGCCCTGCCAGCTGGCGTAGGCGTTCATGACTGTGTACATCTTGGTCTTCTGGGTCAACTCTGCTGATGATATTCCTCCATGCCACGTCTCAGTCCATCCAGCATCAACTCTGCTGATGATATTCCTCCATGCCACGTCTCAGTCCATCCAGCATCAACTTTGCTGATGATATTCCTCCATGCCACGTCTCAGTCCATCCAGCATCAACTCTGCTGATGATATTCCTCCATGCCATGTCTCAGTCCATCCAGCATCAACTCTGCTGATGATATTCCTCCATGCCACGTCTCAGTCCATCCAGCATCAACTCTGCTGATGATATTCCTCCATGCCACGTCTCAGTCCATCCAGCATCAACTCTGCTGATGATATTCCTCCATGCCACGTCTCAGTCCATCCAGCATCAACTCTGCTGATGATATTCCTCCATGCCACGTCTCAGTCCATCCAGCATCAACTCTGCTGATGATATTCCTCCATGCCACGTCTCAGTCCATCCAGCATCAACTCTGCTGATGATATTCCTCCATGCCACGTCTCAGTCCATCCAGCATCAACTCTGCTGATGATATTCCTCCATGCCACGTCTCAGTCCATCCAGCATCAACTCTGCTGATGATATTCCTCCATGCCACGTCTCAGTCCATCCAGCATCAACTCTGCTGATGATATTCCTCCATGCCACGTCTCAGTCCATCCAGCATCAACTCTGCTGATGATATTCCTCCATGCCACGTCTCAGTCCATCCAGCATCAACTCTGCTGATGATATTCCTCCATGCCACGTCTCAGTCCATCCAGCATCAACTCTGCTGATGATATTCCTCCATGCCACGTCTCAGTCCATCCAGCATCAACTCTGCTGATGATATTCCTCCATGCCACGTCTCAGTCCATCTAGCATCAACTCTGCTGATGATATTCCTCCATGCCACGTCTCAGTCCATCCAGCATCAACTCTGCTGATGATATTCCTCCATGCCACGTCTCAGTCCATCCAGCATCAACTCTGCTGATGATATTCCTCCATGCCACGTCTCAGTCCATCCAGCATCAACTCTGCTGATGATATTCCTCCATGCCATGTCTCAGTCCATCCAGCATCAACTCTGCTGATGATATTCCTCCATGCCATGTCTCAGTCCATCCAGCATCAACTCTGCTGATGATATTCCTCCATGCCACGTCTCAGTCCATCCAGCATCAACTCTGCTGATGATATTCCTCCATGCCACGTCTCAGTCCATCCAGCATCATTTCTTTTGGTGCAGGTCTACATGGCTGAATGGGTAAGAAACATCCGGTGTGCTGATGCTGAGGTAAAGGGTTCAACCCCTACACCGGACAGTTTGACTAAAATGTCCTTGCCTTGGGGACGTAAATTACAAGTACCTCTGAAGTCAGAGTGGGTTTGTCTGATGGCGAGGGACACTGTTAATAGGGATAGCTAATCCACACGCAAAATTCAGTCCATCACTACTATAAATAGTGTGTATGAACTACGGTTGAGTTCAAAGTGAGCAGGTGCAAAAAAAAATGTCTCTTGGTCTGCCTCTGCTATTCTCATCACATGACCAAAGAAAGCTGTTTGTCTCTTTCTTATTGTTGTATATAATGTTCTAGTTTCATTAGCCTCTCTCAAGCAATCGTTGTTGTTTAGAAAGATAGTGCTATATAGCACCAGTTTCTCTGTATGGTAGTGAAACTTGGAATGTGAAAGAACAAGTTTGGAAGCAATGGAGATGTGATTCCAGAGACGAATATTGCAAATACCTTGGACTGCCATTTGAAAAAAAAAATAGAATCAACTTCAATGCACCAGGTTTTATTCCATATGGCTCGATCTCTTTAAACAGGGTGGCCTGTCGAAAACGTTGCACAAATCGCGAACTTCATAGCTCCAGCGATAACCCCCAGGAGTCTCCAAGAAAGATGCACTCGTGAGCTGAGAGACATAGCTCGGAATCGAAGCCACAACCTTTGGAGTGCGAGGCAGGAAGCTTGCCAGGTTAACTAACAGTGATTGCCTGGAAGAGACTAATGAAAAACTGTCAGAAAGCTTGACCACTTTGCCATGGAGACTCCTGAATTGCCAGGTTAACTAACAGTGATTGCCTGGAAGAGACTAATGAACAGCTGTCAGAAAGCTTGACCACTTCACCATGGAGACTCCTGAATTGCCAGGTTAACTAACAGTGATTGCCTGGAAGAGACTAATGAACAACTGTCAGAAAGTTTGACCACTTCGCCATGGAGACTCCTGGATTGCCAGGTTAACTAACAGTGATTGCCTGGAAGAGACTAATGAAAAACTGTCAGAAAGCTTGACCACTTTGCCATGGAGACTCCTGAATTGCCAGGTTAACTAACAGTGATTGCCTGGAAGAGACTAATGAACAACTGTCAGAAAGCTTGACCACTTCACCATGGAGACTCCTGAATTGCCAGGTTAACTAACAGTGATTGCCTGGAAGAGGCTAATGAACAACTGTCAGAAAGCTTGACCACTTCGCCATGGAGACTCCTGGATTGCCAGGTTAACTAACAGTGATTGCCTGGAAGAGGTTAATGAACAACTGTCAGAAAGCTTGACCACTTCGACATGGAGACTCCTGAATTGCCAGGTTAACTAACAGTGATTGCCTGGAAGAGACTAATGAACAACTGTCAGAAAGAGACTAACAGCTTTCTTTGGTCATGTGATGAGAAGATGAGCATTAGAGAACACTTTGGTGACTGGGAAGAGCAGTGAGAGGAAAGGTAGATCAAGAAAAGCCATGCTGGGTGGACTCATGGCGTCCAATTCCAAATCCAATTTTCAAAACAAAAATTCCAATTTCGGCCTCGTTCAACCTGCCTCTTCAGCTGTGGTTATTGTTGAGATCCGTGGTTTTTGTGGGTTCATTCACCCTAATTCTTGCCTTGTGCACTCTTACGAGTTAGTCCTATCTCGGACTGGTTATGTTGATATGTGTCTGTGACGTCAGCAGGGGGTTGGTCAGCGGATATCTTTTGTGCTCGTCTCCTTTTGTGGTATCTTTCGTTAGTGAAGGCTCCTGGCTTGATTGGTTGCAGTCCTTATAAGGACTTTTTATTTGGCGTTTTTGCCTCCTTTTTTATGTATTTTCTGTAGGAGCTTTTGTACATTTCTATTTTCCTCCTTGCGCCTGTTTTCACTTTCGAGTTTGAGTTTCTGCTGCCATTCGATTTTTTTCCTCTACGGTCATCCAAGGGAAGATTTCTCCATCTTCTATATAGTACGTGTAGCCGGGTCCAACCTCCCAGGCAGTAATTCTATCTGGGTATTCTACCGGTCTCCTGAGTTTCTTGGGCTTCTTCTTTTCTCTTTCATCCCAGCGCCTTTTGAATTCCTGGTGCCTTAGTTTCTCAATCCTTGCTGACTCTCGTAGCTTCTCCAAGGCAGACCACCGGGGCTTCTCCGTGTCATCATCAGGTTGCTCATCTCGGTTTTCTTTGCATGTCTGACGAGATATTGGTTTCCCCTTGTCGGCCTCGGGCGTCGTGGTCGGGCTGCTGGCTTTAGCTTGCGGTTCAGGCTTGGTTTCTTGGTTTTCATTTTGCGGTTTCTCTGTGGTTTCTTGTATGACTTCTGTTGGTTTGTACTGGAAAGTCTCCATTTCATCTTTCAGCAGCTTTCTCTCCGCTTTATGGTGCGTAGTATTTCTTCGTTTTCCTTTTTCATCTCGGCCATATGTTCCACTTCTTGCTTGATGTTTTGATGGATCTCCTTTATTTCCGCCAGCAGTATTTCGTTGTCGCTGGTTGGAGTCGGCGTCAGCAGTGCCTTGACTTGTTTCTTCAGCTCGTCTATCTGCTTTTGCAGTTGATCTCTTTCAGCTTGTCCTATACCCGTGGCTTTCTCGCCCCTCGTCGAAAATTTCTGGGTATTTATCAAAGAGGGCGTGTTCATGATCATAAAGGGGCATAATCACAACACTATCAGACAAATGTTTAATAGCGGTTACCCGCCATGAGTACTGACAATGTTGAGAATCTCATTCTGGTATGAACCTAAGGCCTATCCACGTCAATATGGAAGCACTATACTCGAGTTTCGCCCTCATTTGAGCTCGTCAGTAGTGCATATCCCTGACCGGATCCGGAAACAGTCCCGGATCACGCGTGTGAAGCGGGTGTGTAACCACGCGGCACACACTGAACACACCAAATTATCACAACAGAACATCACAACGCTACCCATCGTAGGCTTCGGAGTATAGTGCTTCCATATTGACGTGGATAGGCCTTAGCTTCATACCAGAATGCGATTGGCGTTGCCAGTAGTGGGTTGTGCTCAATATTTAAATTTCAAATCCCGAAACAACCACATAATCAATGTTGAGAATATTGTGGACAGAGGAGAAAAGAAACGCAGAGATAATGAGTGCCGCAGGTGTTAAAAGGACACAACACTCCCCCCCACCCCAGCCCAACCCTCTATCTGAACCATAAAACATTTCTATCTTTGCTATATAACATTTCTTGCTGTGCCATAGAACAGTTCTATCTCTGATGTAGAATATTTCTTTCTAAGCCAAAGAACACTATTTTTGCTGTATCTTCTTCTTCTGCGTTCATCCGGAGTTGTTTTTTATTTCTGGGCGTGATTGCGTTGTGCCTAATTACAGCAGAGCTGCGTTCTTGCGCCTTTAGGCCGACACATCCGACTTCTGCGGGCATTTTTTGACCGGGTTAACCTTCCCGGGGGAACATTTCTATCTAAGCCAAAGAACACGTCTATCTCATCTATAGAGCATTTACATCTCTGCTGTGGAACATTTCTATCTGAGCCATAGATCTCTGCTGTAGAACATTTCTATCTCAGCCATAGATCTCTGCTGTAGAACATGTCTAACTGAGTTATAGAACATTTAACTGAGTCATAGAAGCCTTGAAAACTATTATTTCTAAACTATCAACCACTTCAAAGTGATAAAACACTTCTGAGCAATAGAACGCATGGAAAAAATAGAACACATGAAAGCTATAGAACGCATGAAAGAAACAGAAAATTTGACAGTAATAAGACACATGGAAGCTGTAGAACGCATGAAAGCAATAGAACACATGAAATCTATAGAAGACATGAAAGCAATAGAACACATGAAAGCAATAGAACACATGGAAGCTATAGAACGCATGGAAGCAACAACATTTGAAAGCAATAGAACACAAGAAATCTATATAACACATGAAAGCAATAGAACACATGGAAGCTACAGAACACATGAAAGCAACAACATTTGAGAACAATAGAACACATGAAAGCAATAAAACATTTAAAAGCAACAGAACACATGAAAGCAATAGAACACATGGAAGCTATAGAACACATGGAAGCTATAAAACACATGAAATCTATAGAACAAATGAAAGCTATAGAACACATGGAAGAACCTGGCTTTTTCACGTGCACAGCTTGTTGTAGTCGTGTGTGTAGTAAACACCAGGAACCGGGAAGGTTAACCCGGTCAACAAATGCCCGCAGAAGTCGGATGTGTCGGCCTAACGGCGCAAGAACGCAGCTCTGCTGTAAACAGGCACAACGCAATCACATCCGAAAAAAAAACTCCGGATGAACGAAGAAGAAGAAGAAGAAGAACACATGGAAGCTATAGAACACATGAAAGCACTAGAACACATGGAAGCAATAGAACACATGGAAGCAATAGAACACATGGAAGCAATAGAACACTTCTGGGTGATAGGACAATTGGAAGCAATAGAACACATGGAAGCTATATAACACTTCTGGGTGATAGGACAATTGGAAGCAATAGAACACATGGAAGCTATATAACACTTCTGGGTGATAGGACAATTGGAAGCAATAGAACACATGGAAGCTATATAACACTTCTGGGTGATAGGACAATTGGAAGCAATAGAACACATGGAAGCAATAGAACACATGGAAGCTATATAACACTTCTGGGTGATAGGACAATTGGAAGCAATAGAACACATGGAAGCTATATAACACTTCTGGGTGATAGGACAATTGGAAGCAATAGAACACATGGAAGCAATAGAACACATGGAAGCTATATAACACTTCTGGGTGATAGGACAATTGGAAGCAATAGAACACATGGAAGCAATAGAACACATGGAAGCTATATAACACTTCTGGGTGATAGGACAATTGGAAGCAATAGAACACATGGAAGCAATAGAACACATGGAAGCTATATAACACTTCTGGGTGATAGGACAATTGGAAGCAATAGAACACATGGAAGCAATAGAACACATGGAAGCTATATAACACTTCTGGGTGATAGGACAATTGGAAGCAATAGAACACATGGAAGCAATAGAACACATGAAAGCAATATAACACTTCTGGGTGATAGGACAATTGGAAGCAATAGAACACATGGAAGCTATAGAACACATGGAAGCTATAGAACACATGGAAGCTATATAACACTTGGAAGCAATAGAACACATGAAAGCTATAGAACACATGGAAGCTATAGAACACATGGAAGCTATAAACACTTCTGGGTGATAGGACAATTGGAAGCAATAGAACACATGGAAGCAATAGAACACATGGAAGCTATAGAACACTTCTGGGTGATAGGACAATTGGAAGCTATAGAACACTTCTGGGTGATAGGACAATTGGAAGCTATAGAACACTTCTGGGTGATAGGACAATTGGAAGCTATAGAACACTTCTGGGTGATAGGACAATTGGAAGCTATAGAACACTTCTGGGTGATAGGACAATTGAAGCTATAGAACACTTCTGGGTGATAGGACAATGGAAGCTATAGAACACTTCTGGGTGATAGGACAATTGGAAGCTATAGAACACTTCTGGGTGATAGGACAATTGGAAGCTATAGAACACTTCTGGGTGATAGGACAATTGGAAGCTATAGAACACTTCTGGGTGATAGGACAATTGGAAGCAATATAACACTTCTGGGTGATAGGACAATTGGAAGCTATAGAACACTTCTGGGTGATAGGACAATTGGAAGCAATATAACACTTCTGGGTGATAGGACAATTGGAAGCAATAGAACACTTCTGGGTGATAGGACAATTGGAAGCAATATAACACTTCTGGGTGATAGGACAATTGGAAGCAATATAACACTTCTGGGTGATAGGACAATTGGAAGCAATATAACACTTCTGGGTGATAGGACAATTGGAAGCAATATAACACTTCTGGGTGATAGGACAATTGGAAGCAATATAACACTTCTGGGTGATAGGACAATGGAAGCAATATAACACTTCTGGGTGATAGGACAATTGGAAGCAATAGAACACTTCTGGGTGATAGGACAATTGGAAGCAATATAACACTTCTGGGTGATAGGACAATTGGAAGCAATATAACACTTCTGGGTGATAGGACAATTGGAAGCAATAGAACACATGGAAGCTATAGAACACTTCTGGCTGATAGGACAATTGGAAGCAATAGAACACATGGAAGCAATAGAACACATGGAAGCAATATAACACTTCTGGGTGATAGGACAATTGGAAGCAATATAACACATGGAAGCTATATAACACTTCTGGCTGATAGGACAATTGGAAGCAATAGAACACATGGAAGCAATAGAAACACATGGAATGCAATATAACACTTCTGGGTGATAGGACAATTGGAAGCAATATAACACATGGAAGCTATATAACACTTCTGGCTGATAGGACAATTGGAAGCAATAGAACACATGGAAGCAATAGAACACATGGAAGCAATATAACACTTCTGGGTGATAGGACAATTGGAAGCAATATAACACATGGAAGCTATATAACACTTCTGGCTGATAGGACAATTGGAAGCAATAGAACACATGGAAGCAATAGAACACATGGAAGCATATAGAACACTCTGGAGCTGATAGGAACAATTGGAAGCATATAGAACACTTCTGGGTGATAGGACAATTGGAAGCAAACGAATACTTGAAAGTAGCAGAATATTTTAAAGCAATAGAACAAAGCCAAATATATCATCATCATGTGCCATGCCGGTAAGCGTGGCCGGTCATGTTTCGTCATCTCACTCCATCACCAGAGTCGTGGATCATCTCTGTGTACTTGTCTCGACCATACCACGTGGCCAAGCTATCCGGGTATTTACTTCTCTGCCTTCCCCTTGTTCATTTCCCCTCAATCTTGCCAGTTGTCGCCAAGTCATCTAGTTTATTTCTTTTCATAACCTGCCCCAAAAATGTGACTGTCTACGTATAACTTCTCTAATTTTCTATCAAACTACAAAACGTGCCAAAGAAATAACCTGTTTGAATTCTTATTCTCACATCCCCGATTGCATTGACTGTTGCTCTATGGACAGCTTTGTCACATCTGCTGGTATAATGTTTCTTATTGCGCTCTTCTCAAACACGCAGCTTCCGTATCTTTTTTCCAGTGGCCGTTGATTCAAGATCGCGAAATCTAACAATCGCCGTATGAAAACGTCTGTAGCTATTTGTGTATATAAATATTTGGCAAACGTGAAGTAGCTTCCAATTAAAATGATATATTTTGGCTGTTTTATGTCTGCGTCTTGTCGAGGCGGTATCTATATCATCTTCTTGTTTGTTAAAGATCTGTGAAAATCCCGAGGATATCGTAAAATTAAAAAAAGAATGAATGCCGCATTGTACGTGATTTTCGCTGCCGAGTTGTTACTGTGTGATCCAGGGTTGATCAAATGTTTAGCTCTGCCGACATTTATTTGAGAAGCCGGTCGGTCACGCATGATTTCGTTCCACTGGGGGTTAGTGACGCTGTCACCGGTAGCCAGGTATTTGATACCTGGAGTCAAATTGTGAAGGACAGGCTGGCATGTCAGCGCTAACGAGGTATCAGATGTGCGCCGTGTTTGTGGGAATTTTTACTGTTCATGTAGTTGGGTGTAGTGAACGCCACATTCATGTTTGTACAATTGGCGTTGGGGAAACCGTAAGACCATCAAAGTAACAGATACGTAAACTATATATGAACATGAAGCTTAGATCAGCTTTCAATCAATCAAGTGCTGTCTCCATAATGAAAGTTGGTTGCCATGAATCTCCAACATTGTCATTGTCTCTCGCCTTGATTGTACATTTTGTCAGAATGTTATTCGTCCATCTCTTGATATTATCTTCCAATTTGTACGTTGTCTACCGCTTTCTCGCTTGTCTCCAATCCTACCTTCCAGTATGGTTTTTGTTAGGGCTATGCCTTTTAATGTTGCCGAAATAGTTTATTTGCCTCTTTTATGTTTTTATTTCTTTATTTCTTTAACTAGAACGTCTGTATTTGATTGTATTTCTAGAACCTCTGTATTTGATTGTATTTGTTTCCATGAAATACGACTTATTCTTCTGTATAACCACATCTCCAGAGCCTATATTCGACTTTCTAGTTGCTTGTTCATCGCCCTCGTTTCCGCGCCATTTAGTAGTGTTGAATATACATAACGGAGCAGCTTTATAAAACACAATTACGGGAAATAAAACTTGTTGCGGGACAAGTCTTCTCTGACGGAGTGAAAAGAATCGAAACAGATAGAAATAATTTAATGAAATGGAAACAAAAAAAAAAAAAATTATTGTCAGTTAGTATTCCTTAATGTCGTCGCTGTCATCTCTGAGATGTATATGTTTTGTTGTGTTTGTCGTTGTCATCTCTGAGATGTATATGTTTTCTTGTGTTTGTCGTTGTCATCTCTGAGATGTATATGTTTTGTGTTTTCTTGTGTTTGTCATTGCAATCCCTGAGATTTATATGTGTTGTGTTTTCTTGTGTTTGTCGTTGTCATCTCTGAGATTTATATATGTTGTGTTTTCTTATGTTTGTCGTTGCCATCTCTGAGATTTATATATGTTGTGTTTTCTTATGTTTGTCGTTGTCATCTCTGAGATTTATATGTTTTGTGTTTTCTTGTGTTTGTCGTTGTCATCTCTGAGATGTATATGTGTTGTGTTTTCTTGTGTTTGTCGTTGTCATCTCTGAGATGTATATGTTTTGTGTTTTCTTGTGTTTGTCGTTGTCATCTCTGAGATGTATATTTTTTATGTTTTCTTGTGTTTGTCGCTGTCATCTCTGAGATGTATATGTTTTGTGTTTTCTTGTGTTTGTCGTTGTCATCTCTGAGATGTATATGTTTTGTGTTTTCTTGTATTTGTCGCTGTCATCTCTGAGATGTATATGTTTTGTGTTTTCTTGTGTTTGTCGCTGTCATCTCTGAGATGTATATGTTTTGTGTTTTCTTGTATTTGTCGCTGTCATCTCTGAGATGTATATGTTTTATGTTTTCTTGTGTTTGTCGTTGTCATCTTTGAGATGTATATGTTTTGTGTTTTCTTGTGTTTGTCGTTGTCATCTCTGAGATGTATATGTTTTGATGTTTTCTTGTGTTTGTCGTTGTCATCTCTTAGATTTATATGTGTTGTGTTTTCTTATGTTTGTCGTTGTCATCTCTGAGATTTATATGTTTTGTGTTTTCTTGTGTTTGTCGTTGTCATCTCTGAGATGTATATGTGTTGTGTTTTCTTGTGTTTGTTGTTGTCATCTCTGAGATGTATATGTTTTGTGTTTTCTTGTGTTTGTCGTTGTCATCTCTGAGATGTATATTTTTTATGTTTTCTTGTGTTTGTCGCTGTCATCTCTGAGATGTATATGTTTTGTGTTTTCTTGTGTTTGTCGTTGTCATCTCTGAGATGTATATGTCTTGTCTTTTCTTGTGTATGTCATTGTCATCTCTGAGATGTATATGTTTTGTGTTTTCTTGTGTTTGTCGTTGTCATCTCTGAGATGTATATGTTTTGTGTTTTCTTGTGTTTGTCGTTGTCATCTCTGAGATGTATATGTCTTGTCTTTTCTTGTGTATGTCATTGTCATCTCTGAGATGTATATGTTTTGTGTTTTCTTGTGTTTGTCGTTGTCATCTCTGAGATGTATATGTTTTGTGTTTTCTTGTGTTTGTCGTTGTCATCTCTTAGATTTATATGTGTTGTGTTTTCTTGTGTGTTTGTCTGTTGATGAAGGCTTGTCATCGTAACCTGCTTTGTTTTCATTAAAAGTGTTTTGCAATGCTGGTGTCTACTTCATACGTTTATATTGTTTACATGTCCACAGCTTTACCGCACTGTAGCCAATTGTATTTATTAAACTAGCCGGCTGTGGACATGACATTATCCGCAGTCTTCTATCGACCTTGCTAACGCGCTCGCAGCGATACGCCTCAGGAACTGTGACTTTCACAAAGCCTTCTACTCTGTTGCATGTTTATCAAAACGTCTGATTCCTCCAAAGGCTTTAAGTGTTCGTTTAATTTAACATTTTTCTATTCAACTTTCCCTTTCCACCCTGTCATAATTTTCCCTCTCAAACACCTTCCAGCTCTTCTCATTTTCATGGATTAAGTCCAGACTTTACAGCGTCTTGGGCAATAAAACTTTTCTCTTGTGGGTTATGTACAGGAACGGCCATCTTTCTTTAACCAGAACTTTTGAATGTTGCAGCCAAAGACGTAATGTTCCCTGTTTCTGAATGTCAAATATTTTCACAGCCCACGGTCATAGATTAAACATACCTGGCAACTTCACGGTGCTGATCAAACAGACACGAAAGTCAGAGCCTGGAGGACAAAAAGTTCCGTGAAATGTCGTGGAGTGTGATTCGGCGGAATTTAGCAAATATGTCTGAAACAGTTTACGCTTCAATGTAAATACAAAGTTATCATGTTAACCACACTTGAACAAATATCACGAGATATCATCGGTTGCGGTGGTTGGACCGTCTCTTCAGTGCTCGCACGATCATGGTCTCTTTTGTTACGCAATTAATGTTAGCTTAGCGGCGATGAAAGTCGGTGCCCATGGCAGGTGGTTGGTTATCTCGGTGGTGGCACGGATTTTGCAGCAAGTGATGGGCTGCTTGGTTGGTTGGTTAGTTGCGTGATTGGGTGGTTGGATGATTGGTTGGTTGGTTCTGTGATTGGTTGGTTGGGTTTTGGTTGTTTAGTTGTATGATTGGTTGCCTGCATTATTGGTTAATTGGTTAGGTGTATGATTGATTGGTTGGATAATTGGTTGTATGACTGGCTGGTTGGTCGGTTAGATGGCTGATTGGTTGGTCGGTTGGTGGTTGGTTGATTACTACGGTTGGTTGGATAGCTAGCTGTTTGGTTGGTTAGTTTTATAATTCGATGTTTGGTCGGTTGGTTGACTAATTGGTCGTTTGGGTGGTTGGTTGGTTGTTTGTTTGGCCAATGATGTTTACAACAAAATGAAATCAGTATTAACATCTAGATAAATTAACAACGCACTGAAGATGAGAATTGTTAAATGTTATATATTCAACACTACTATACGGCGCGGAGGCCTGGACAATGAACAAACAATTAGAAAGTCGAATAGAGGCCCGGAGATGTGGATATACAGAAGAATATGTCGTATTTCATGGAAACAGATACAATTAAATACAGAGGTTCTAGAAATTCAATCAAGTACAGAGGTTCTAGAAAAACGGGGAGTGAAAAGACAGTTGATGACAGAAATAAATAAAGAGGCAGTCGAAATATTTCGGCCACGTTAAAAGTCATAACACTCTACCACCACCACCACCACCACCACCACCACCACCACCACCACCACCACCACCACCACCACACCATCACCACCACCAACAACACCACCACGACAACGACGACGACCACAACCACTACCATCACCACCACCACTACCACCACAACTACCACCACCACCACCACTACCACCACCACCACCACTACCATCACCATCACTACCACCACCACCACTAACACCACTATCACCACCACCACCACGAGTGGGTGGAGGATGTATGTGTGGTTGGTGAGGATGTTTGTAGGTGGGGGAGATGTGTGTGTGGGTGAGAGATGTGTGGGCGGGGATTTTGTATGCGGAATGCATGTAGGGGATGCTTTTGTGAGGGGGGGATATTTTTAAAGGGTGGGGGGGGTTTGTGTGGGGGGGGGAGATGTTTAGGGGGTTGTGGGATGTGCGGGTGGGTGAAAAGGGTTTATGTGAGGATTGGGGGGGTGTGTGTTTGACTGGGTGGTTTTTTGTGTGTGTGGGTGGGAGGGTAGATAAGAGATGCATTTTGTTGATGGTGGGTGGGTGATGTGTGGGGGTGGGGTAGGGTTTATGATGAGTACGTGAGTGGGTGGGTGTGTGTGGGGGATGAGTGTAGGGGGGGATGGGGGTGTTTGTGGGAAGATGGGGGAAAAGCGGCGGATGTGTGTGGGGGGGGGGGTATTTGGGTGGTGGGGGGGGTGTTTGGGGGGGATTTGTGTGATTTTGGATGAGGAATGTGGGTTTATGGGGGGGATGTGTGTTATGGTGTGGGATGTGTGGGTGGTTTGGGGTGTGTAGGGTTTAAAGGGTTTTTGTGATTGGGGATTGGAGATCGGGGGGGGGGGGGGGGGGGGGGGGGTTGGCGGGGTGGGTTGGTGGAGGATGTGTGGGAGAGTGGGTAGGGGGAAAAAATTTGGGGGGTAGGTGTGTGGTGGGGGGGTAGATTTTCCGGGATGTGGTTGGGGGAGATTGTGTGGGGGGGGTGATGTGTGTAAATGGGGGATGTGTGGGTGGGGGCGGGTTTTGTTTTTTGTAGGTAGGTGCGGGGGTATTTTGAGTTGGCGGGGGTTTTTTGTGTGGGTGTGGAAAATTTTGGTTGGGGGATTGTTTTTTGGGTGAGTGGGGTTTGGGGGGGTGGGGTGGAAATGGTGGAGGGGTTTTTGTGGGTGGGTGGGGTGTTTTGGGAGGTTATGGGGTTGGTGGAGGATTTTGTGCGTGTGGGGGGGGAAATGGGGAAAGGTTTAGGGGGATGTGTGAGGGGTGATGGAGGGGGGATGATGCGTTTTAATGGGGTTTTTTTGTGGGGGGGGGGATGTGTGGTGGGGGTGGGAGATGTGGTGTGGGTTTGGGGGGATGGGGGAGTGGGGGGGGTGTTTAATGTGTTGGGGTTTGGGGGATGGGTGAATGGATGGGGGGGGATGTATGTGGGCCGGGGTTTTGTGTGTGGTTGGGTGGTGGAAAGTGTTGGGGTGGGGGGGCACGCGGGGTGTAAAAGGGGGGTGGGGGGGTGGGGGGGTGGGGGATTTGGGCTCATTTAAAATTTTAACCCCCCATTGTTTTGTTTTACAACATTCATTTTACAATGTTTTTTTTTTCCTATGTGGGAAGGGAATATGCAATGTGAACGAAAAAGAGTGTTGGGAAAAGCCGAATGTAAGGGGGGGCTTTCGTTGGCCCCAAATTTTTTACCTTTTTAAAAAAAAAGTTGTTTTGTTCTTTTGTTTTTTCGTTCAAATTTATTCGTTTTTTCGTTCGTTCGTTTTATTGTTTTATTGTTCGTTTTTTCGTTGTTTTGGGTTGTTGGTTTATTTACCACCCCCCACCAAAAACCCCCAAACCCCCACCCCCCACCAAACCCCCCACCACAAATTTTCACCACCACCACCAACCCCCACAAAATTTTCACCACCCCCACTACCACAAAAATTATTTACCAACCCCCCAAAACCCAAATTTTCAACCCCCCACTTTCAATTTTCATCACCCCCCACCCCCAATTACACCACCACCACAAGTATCATCCCCCACCACCCCCAAATTAAACCCACCCCCAAAAAATTATCACCACCACCCCCAAATTTTCATCACCACCACCAAAAATTAAACCACCCCCAAAAATTTTCACCACCACCCCCTACCATCCCCCACCACTAATAATACTGCAGAAGCTAAAGCTGCTGCTTTCGCAAAAGAAATTAGATTAGGCCAATATTTGGGGTATAGGTAGGTAAGCAGATAGGAGATAGTGCGTAGATAAGTAGGGGAAAATTGCTAGATAGGTAGGCAGTAGTAGGTATAAAAGATAATAAGTAGATAAGTTGGGAAAAATACGTACATAGGTAGGTAGATTGTGCATAGATAGATAGGGGGGTTTTTTAAGTGGGTTAGTTGTTGCATACCCTTTTAAAAGGGTCTTTGGGCAGTCAACCTCAGCATTTTTTTGTGGGGCGTTTGTTAATTCTGTAAAAGGGTTTTCGTTCAGTAGTTTGAAATTTGCTTTCTAAAACGCTGGGCATTCATTTATTTTAAAAAAACCCGGGCACAAGGCGGGCTGCTGCCAAATCGTCCACAGCTGTGTTTAGAAACGCGGTATGCGGGATTATAAACTGTGCAAAGTAACCCTTTTGCCACAGAGCCGGTAGGTAGTTAGGTAGTAGGTAGGTAAGTAGGTAGGTATTTAAGTAGGTAGGTAGTTAGGTAGGTATTTAGTTGGGTGGGTTTATTTAGGTATTTAAGAGGTATGTAGGTAGTTAGGTAGGTAGTTAGAATATTTTGGGGATGAAAGGGAAGGGTTTAGTTGGGTAGGTAGTTGGGTTTTATATAAGAGGTATGATTTAGGTAGGTAGGTACGTAGGTAGGTTGGTAAGTAGGTTGGTAGGAAGCTAGGTAGGTATGCAAGTAGGTAGGTAGGTAGATAAGTAGGTATGCAAGTAGGTAGGTATGCAACTAGGTATGCGAGTAGGTAGGTAGGTAGGTAGTTATATATGTAAGTAGGTAGGTAGTTAGTTAGGTAGGTTGTTAGGTAGGTAGGTAGGTAGGTAGGTATGTAGGTAGGTAGGTATGTAAAATTCCCTCACCATCTGTCAACAATGACATAGTTACAGATCTCTTACAACATCGCTGAATCACCGATACCCCAGGTTGAAGTGAAGTTAGCACCTCATCATGCGTAGGTAGGTAGGTATGTAAGTAGGTATGCAAGTAGGTAGGCACGTAGATAGGTATGCAACTAGGTAGGCACGTAGATAGGTATGCAACTAGGTATGCGAGTAGGTAGGTAGGTAGGTATGCAAGTAGGTAGGTAGGTAGTTATGTATGTAAGTAGGTAGGTAGTTAGGTAGGTAGTTAGGTAGGTAGTTAGTTAGGTTGGTTGTTAGGTAGGTAGGTAGGTAGGTAGGTATTTAGGTAGGTATGTAAAATTCCCTCACCATCGGTCAAGAATGACATAGTTGCAGATCTCTTACATCATCACTGAATCACCGATACCCCAGGTTGAAGTGAAATTCTCACCTCATGTCGAGCTGCTCGTGTCAAGAATCTGACCTCCCGCACGAAGAATGCAAACCCCGAAACAGGGATCCGGTAATTTATACCTTGACCTTAAATAAGCGTTAAAGCTATTACCGCAATCCGGGACCGCGGGAAAGCCAATCCCAAATTTGCATAATTTATGAGGTGTTTAATCACTTTTAGTTTTTGTTGGCGCCTAATCTGCATATGTCAGTTTGCAAGGGAACAATGGAGGATAAATTCAATGGCCTGGAGGAGGATGGGGAGGCGGGAGGATGAGGTAATGTTGCAGATGATGATACAGTTACAGCAGCGGGACTTCGGGAATGCATAACGTTGTATCCTCTCGTGGAGAGGAGAGGGGAAGGAGGGGGTGTGGGGGGAGGGGAGAGGGGGGGATTTCTTTAACTGAAGTTGGTATTTACCATTTAGACATGTTTCTTCTTCTTCTTCTTCTTCTTCTTCTTCTTCTTCTTCTTCTTCTTCTTCTTCTTCTTCTTCTTCTTCTTCTTCTTCTTCGTCGTCGTCGTGGTCGTCGTCGTCGTCGTCGTCATCGTTGTCGTTATCCTCCTCCTCCTCATCTTCCCCCTCCTCCTCTTCCTCTTTCTTATTTTACTCTCAGCGTCTTCCTCCACCTCATTCAGCTCGTCATGCTATCCTTAATAACAAAGAAATAGAATATAAAAGACAGGCATACGAAAATGTTCGGATATAATGTCTGACACAGTGAGACGGACGTAAAATATGCAAAAGAAAGACAGAAAGAACGTTAGTTGTTTAGTTAGTTAGTTAGTTAGTTAGTTAGTTAGTTAGTTAGTTAGTTATTCAGTTAGTTAGTTAGTTCGTTAGTTAGTTAGTTAGTTAGTTAGTTAGTTAGTTAGTTAATTAGTTAGTTCGTTAGTTCGTTCGTTAGTTAGTTAGTTAGTTAGTTAGTTAGTTGGATACTTAGTTAGTTAGTTAGTTAGTTAGTTAGTTAGTTTTTAGTTAGACAGACAGACAGACAGACAGACAGACAGACAGACAGGACAGATAATTAGTTAGGTTGTTAGTTAGGTAGTTTGTTAGTTAGTTTATTAGTTAGTTAGTTTGTTAGATTGTTGGTTCGTTCGTTGGTTGGTTGGTTAGTTAGTTAGTTAGTTAGTTAGTTGGTTAGTTAGTTAGTTAGTTAGTTAGTTAGTTAGTTAGTTAGTTAGCCTACAGATCGTCCTTAATTACACATCGAACCATTCAGTCCATAAGTGCTCGGATCCCCTCCTCGGTAAATCCCGCAGCGTGTTGCGAGAACGACACCAGTTCTGTGTTGGTTACTTAATCTTCCAAAGTGTTCTTGTTTGGCCACAACTCTTTGACTTGCTGTTCCAGCAGTCTGACCATGGGTGTAGATTCACAGTCATTACCTTAGTTCTCGCAAATGACTTACTTCTCGTAGAGGTTTCAGTATATCAGCCTGGTCCATGGCTCGTCTGCCCTCCACAGTAGCCTTACCTGTAAGCTTGTCAGTCTGCTCATTTCCGTGTACAGCCGCATGCACTAGCACGAAAAGTAAACTAATCTTTTCCAGCCGTGACCGCTCCAGAGACAACAACCACTGTCTTCAGGCCCACCCCATCTCTATCTTCATGAGCATACTCATTGAGTCACTAAGGAAACATGCCCGAGTGGAGGTTTGTGTCTCGAGCCATGTAATATTTACTTACTGTCATCACTTCCATAGTCATACTACTACGCAAAAGCGAAAGCAAGAAAGAAAGAAAGAAAGAAAGAAAGAAAGAAAGAAAGAAAGAAAGAAAGAAATGCCTACACAAAAGTTGACACAAAGAAAGAAAGAAAGAAAGAAAGAAAAAAAGAAAGAAAGAAGAAAGAAAGAAAGAAAGAAAGAAGTGCCTACACAAAGTTGAGACATTGTCACAAAAACACAACTGCAACAAATATCACTTTATTGTACACAGAAAAGCAAGCCGGAATACAAAAGACAGAAACACAAATGCACAAATAAACGACAATAACCGCAGAAGAAGTCTAGTTATCCGGTGTGATATATTGTTTGTGCTCGGCCTCCCTGAGGATAGATTACCCCGTACTCCAACCATTGCGACAGTTATGACAGTATTTGCTATATATAATCATATATTTGATATCTATATACCTGTACACCAACACGGCCTACGCCGCGAGGACAACAATGCCCTGGTAATTTATTCATAAATACCCGTAACCATTTACCGGAGTTTGTCTGTGAGATGGCCAGCGACGCCTACAGATATAGATCTTTGCTTGTCTACATTTTAATATCCGCCGGAGGAGCGACGAAAACAGGGCACTCGATACATCTCAATATCAACTTAATCCCCAGGAATTCTAGACAGTTCGCCTGGTGCTAGGGCCCCGGACATTCTAGCTTGTGACGGGGAAACGAAATATCCACTTGGGTTACTTTAGACAAGGATGTCTCAATCCATATCCCATTGGCTTGTTCATCGCTTGGGTAGGCGGGGAGTAAGGGTTGACTTTCTGAAAGTGTTACCGTAGCTTCTTCTTCTTCTTCTTCTTCTTCTTCTTCTTCTTCTTCTTCTTCTTCTTCTTCTTCTTCTTCTTCTTCTTCTTCTTCTTCTGATATTGATGATGATGATGATGATGCTGTGATCCACCTTTAATACTACAACTACCACACTACTGCTTCTGCAGCTACTCTACTACTACTACTACTACTACTACTACTACTACTACTACTACTACTACTACTACTACTACTACTACTACTACTACTTCAGTATCCATTGAGTAAAATAAAGCAAATACTAACGCGTAATGTACCTTACTCCACAATCTAAAATTGCTTGTTTTGTTTCAACCCCCCCCCCCCCCCCCCCCCTTTTCTCCCCCCTCCCCCTCATCTCGGCATTAAAACTTAAACATAAAAAGTAAGTTTATCTTTATTCTTTATATAAATCTCGTTACCCTTTATTACTTTCCTCCGCCGAAAAGCCACATAAACTTTCTCATTCCTGGTTTATTTTGACAGCGCAGCATCCTAGAGTTATCCTCTCATTAATTGAGCCGTTGTGACTTACATATTTAATCCAGGAATTAATGACACCTCTGCCTGGTGTCAACGGATCCAGATGAGGGTCACATATTTACGTCAACTTAAGCCGCAGGGATCCTGACAGGTCAGTCCATCTTCACTGGGGCACCCTTCGCTTTGTAGAGTGGGGCTCAAGCGACAAATGGGGTTGCTGAGGTGCTCCTCAAAGTGTGGCGCCGTCTTAAACTTGCACTGTTTTGAATAAAAAGAGGGTTCTGTGCATAATTATTGTAGGACGTGAACAGCTGAGACGTGGAAATAAGGCGGAATAAACATTCTCTGTGAATGGTTCCTGATATTAGTATAGTGGGAAGCAACGAGTTCTAGACTAATACTAATGAGCTACAGACTACATTGGGTGACCGATGTGATATTATAGTATGATAATTAGGTCGCGTTTAGTGTGAGCCGCGTGGTAAGGCGGTTACAATCCCGCCTCACACGCCAGTGATCCAATGTTCGATTCCGGGTTCAGTCAGGGATATGCATTACTGACGAGCTCAAACGAGAGCGAAACTCGAGTCTAGTGCTTCCAATCTGACGTGGACAGGGCCCAAGGTTTGTTCCGGAATACGATCAGCGTTGCCAGTAGTGCGTTGCGCTCAATCTTCAAATAATGCTTCCATTGCCTCTTTGAGGCAACTACTTCACGGTGGGGGAATTTCCCTCTTTGCGGCCTGAGAACGGCACTATTGTACACCATGCGACTAGTCTTCCATTAGAATCTCCACTACTTAAAATAGGCTATAAGCCAAGTGGATCGAATTCATTGCATCGGGTTTGATCTCATATAGCACAGTCTCTCACCACAACGCAGTCTACGGAATGCTGAAGCATCAAACAGGTCCTGAACTCCGTACCTCAGTGGACGTCTCCGAGCCATCTCCGAAACAAACTCCACTCGAAAACAGAAAGACACCGTGAGCGGTGGATTTAGTGTGGAGTGCTTTTACATCTGTCTGCGGTTGTTTGTAGCGTGAACTTCATGTTCAGAAAAATGGCGGGCGGCCGGTTGCTGAACAAACTGGATTTGCTTTACGCAGAAATGTGTGGCTGTTGGTTTTCTAATGACTGCCGCTTCCATCGACGATGGACTGCTTTTTGTGACGGACCTTTGTTTTAGCATTCTGGCAGCGGCTTTATGCATAGTATAGCCGTGCGGACTGTTGGTTTGTCGAGACTCCTGTTGTTCCACTTTTCACATGGGGCAGTGGGGAGCACTTTGTGTGAAATTCACTGGCACAGGAACGGATCCTTATGGGGATGACCCTTTGCCGTGAAGTTGGAACCGCGACTAACTAACTAACTAACTAACTAACTAACTAACTAACTAACTAACTAACTAACTAACTAACTAACTAACTAACTAACTGTACTAACTAACTACCTACCTAACTAACTAACTAATTAACTAACTAACTAACTAACTATCTATCTAACTAACTAACTAACTAGCTATCTAACTAAGTAACTAACTAACTAACTAACTACGTAACTAGCAAGCTAGCCAACTAACTAACTAACTAACTAACTAACTGACTGACTTACTGACTGACTAACTATCTAACTAACCAACTAGCTAGCTAGCTAACTAGGTAACTAACTAACTAACTAACTAAAAAGAGAACTAACTAACTAATTAAAAAGAGAACTAACTAACTAACTAACTAACTAATTAAAAAGAGAACTAACTAACTAATTAAAAAAGAAATAACTAACTAATTAAAAAAAAGACATAACTAACTAACTAACCGGAAGACAGAGTTTGAAAACAGCAGACGGCTTACCCATTTGGCCACTGAGTCCATCTCATCCACTTGAATCACTCTATGTAGACTTAGGTAAATCTGTGGCAATCTCTGAGACGCCTCAAGTTTCGCACATTGTGCTAAGTGCTATGGAGGTAATTTGTCTTTACTTTACGTGGATTTTAACAGACGTCTTTTATAAACTCTTGTCTTTACATTCCGAGGATGGCTGAAATGGCCAGGCTGTTGGTTTATGCAATGTCGGCTTAATCCTGACCTAATCGGGTTTCCAGACAGTCAGGTATATCCTTACTTTTAAGTAAATGAGACGACAGGTCGGGAAAATAGCATAACATTCTGTTAAGACTGTCATAAGTCTCTATATAAGTTGCAAGGCCGTGGGAAGTGACGTTCTGTCTGAGCATTTGACTAAGGTGGCACGGTGAATGGTTTCATAGAGGTCTCGGGAACGCTTCGATACACTAAAGAGCCGTCTTCGTCTTTGGTGTTCATGTCAATGGCGATATCTGTAGCCCTGGTGACCGAATCAAGTCCATATTCAGGCCATTGACGCAGCCCCGTGCCTACCCCTCCCTCTACACCCAACCCTCCCAGTAACGTCTGATCTCAGATCTCAGATCTGAAGCACCTGGTTTTATCTTTTGTCTGGTTTTGTCTGGTTATGACTGGTTATATCTGGTTATATCTGGTTATGACTGGTTATATCTGGTTATATCTGGTTAAATCTGGTTATGACTGGTTATATCTGGTTATATATGGTTATATCTGGTTATATCTGGTTATATCTGGTTATGACTGGTTATATCTGGTTATATCTGGTTATGACTGGTTATATCTGGTTATATCTGGTTATGACTGGTTATGACTGGTTATATCTGGTTATGTCTGGTTATATCTGGTTATAACTGGTTATCACTGGTTATATCTGGTTATATCTGGTTATATCTGGTTATGACTGGTTATATCTGGTTATATCTGGTTATATCTGGTTATGACTTGTTATATCTGGTTATGACTGGTTATATCTAATTATGACTGGTTATATCTGATTATAACTGGTTAAGTATCTGGTTATGACTGGTTATATCTGGTTATGACTGGTTATATCTGGTTATGACTGGTTATATCTACGTATGACTGGTTATATCTGGTTATGGACTGGTTATATCTGGTTATGACTGGTTATATCTGGTTATGACTGGGTTATATCGGTATATCTTGGTTATGACTGGTTATATCTGGTTATATCTGGTTTATGGACTGGTTATATTGGTTATATCTGGTTATGACTGGTTATATCTGGTTATATCTGGTTATGACTGGTTATATCTGGTTTATGACTGGTTATATCTGGTTATGTCTGGTTATATCTGGTTATAACTGGTTATCACTGGTTATATCTGGTTATATCTGGTTATGACTGGTTATATCTGGTTATGAACTGGTTATATCTGGTTATGACTGGTTATATCTGGTTATGACTGGTTATATCTGGTTATATCCGGTTATGACTGGTTATGACTGGTTATATCTGGTTATGACTGGTTATATCTGGTTAAATCTGGTTATATCTGGTTATGACTGGTTATATCTGGTTATATCTGGTTATATCTGGTTATGACTGGTTATGATCTGGTTATATCTGGTTATAACTGGTTATGACTGGTTATCACTGGTTATGACTGGTTATATCTGGTTATGACTGGTTATATCTGGTTATATCTGGTTATATCTGGTTATGTCTGAGACAGAAGAGGTGTCGGCAAATGTGGAAACTAACGGTGGGCCAGCGTGATCTTCGCCACATCAGTGTGGCTTTTGGTCTATGCAAATACGGAACAGTTCTAAGAATATCTTGGTTGGATAAAGAAAAGAACAAATGCATCCATACTTCAAGAGTTGAATATTGAAGAGGGTTGGCTATTAAAGACGATAAAACAAAGAATATTGAAATATTTTGGTCACTTGAAACGTCACGAAATAATGGAGGGGTATATGCCAGGGAAGAGAGGAAGCGGAAGGCCAAAGAGAAGATGGGTGCAGGATGTGGCGGATGATCTCCAGATGAGTGTATCGGACGCGGGACATCTTGCTCATGATCGAGAGGTTTTCCGGAAGGTTGTTATGGTAGCGAGGTTCTGCATAGGACATGCTACTGAATGAATGAATGAATGAAATACGGGACAGCATCTCCATGGTGTGTAAAAAGTCCCTTCCTTTATTTTACTTGTAAACAAGGAAATCACCACACAAGCACAAACTGATTAATCTTCTGGGACGTTGGTTAAGTTTTATTGTAGTTTAACTTTAGGAGAAATCGCCCAGACAACTAGCTAGTAACGGTTTCAGGTTTGTTTGAGCCTTGAGTCAGGAGGTGCCCTATGGTTGAGTGACACATGTCACCTGTCACGCTGAACATAGATGTCAGTAGTTTGCTAAACGGGACTCGTGCTTGGCAGGAGATGATGAGAGTACTCCGCGCGGGAATTCTTTTATTAGAGATGGTGATGTTACTAGATGGTGGGACGTGATGTTGTCGGGGAGATGATGATGTTACTAAGTAAGTGGCAGGACGTGATAATGTCGGGGAGATGTTGATGTTACTAAATAACAGAACGTGATGTTGTCGGGGAGATGTTGATGTTACTAAATAGCGGGACGGGATGTTGTCGGGGAGATGAGGATGTTACTAAATGGGGGGCGTGATGTTTTCGGAGAAACGATGTTGTTACTAAGTGAAGCGACGTGATGTCATCATTGAGCATAAGGTGCTGGAGACCTATGTGTATATCATCATTGAGCATATGGTGCTAGAGGTGTATGTGTATAGATGAATCATCATTGAGCATATGGTGCTAGAGGTGTATGTGTATAGATGAATCTCATTGAGCATATGGTGCTAGAGGTGTATGTGTATAAATGAATCATCATTGAGCATATGGTGCTAGAGGTGTATGTGTATAGATGAATCATCATTGAGCATATGGTGCTAGAGGTGTATGTGTATAGATGAATCATCATTGAGCATATGGTGCTAGAGACCTATGTTTATAGATGAATCATCATTGAGCATGAGGTGCTAGAGACCTATGTTTATAGATGAATCATCATTGAGCATATGGTGCTAGAGACTATGTTTATAGATGAATCATCATTGAGCATATGGTGCTAGAGAACTATGTTTATAGATGAATCATCATTGAGCATATGGTGCTAGAGACCTATGTTTATAGATGAATCATCATTGAGCATATGGTGCTAGAGACCTATGTGTATACATGAATCATCATTGAGCACATGGTGCTAGAGACCTATGTTTATAGATGAATCATCATTGAGCACATGGTGCTAGAGACCTATGTTTATAGATGAATCATAATTGAGCACATGGTGCTAGAGACCTATGTTTATAGATGAATCATCATTGAGCATATGGTGCTAGAGACCTATGTTTATAGATGAATCATCATTGAGCATGTGGTGCTAGAGACCTATGTTTATAGATGAATCATCATTGAGCATGTGGTGCTAGAGACCTATGTTTATAGATGAATCATCATTGAGCATGTGGTGCTAGAGACCTATGTTTATAGATGAATCATCATTGAGCATGTGGTGCTAGAGACCTATGTTTATAGATGAATCATCATTGAGCATATGGTGCTAGAGACCTATGTTTATAGATGAATCATCATTGAGCATATGGTGCTAGAGACCTATGTTTATACATGAATCATCATTGAGCATGTGGTGCTAGAGACCTATGTTTATAGATGAATCATCATTGAGCATGTGGTGCTAGAGGTGTATGTGTATAGATGAATCATCATTGAGCATATGGTGCTAGAGGTGTATGTTTATAGATGAATCATCATTGAGCATGAGGTGCTAGAGACCTATGTTTATAGATGAATCATCATTGAGCATATGGTGCTAGAGACCTATGTTTATAGATGAATCATCATTGAGCATATGGTGCTAGAGACCTATGTTTATAGATGAATCATCATTGAGCATATGGTGCTAGAGACCTATGTTTATAGATGAATCATCATTGAGCATATGGTGCTAGAGACCTATGTTTATAGATGAATCATCATTGAGCATGTGGTGCTAGAGACCTATGTTTATAGATGAATCATCATTGAGCATGATGGTGCTAGAGAACTATGTTTATAGATGAATCATCATTGAGCACATGGTGCTAGAGACCTATGTTTATAGATGAATCATCATTGAGCATATGGTGCTAGAGACCTATGTTTATAGATGAATCATCATTGAGCATGTGGTGCTAGAGACCTATGTTTATAGATGAATCATCATTGAGCATATGGTGCTAAAGACCTGGCCGACGTGGGAGTTCTGATAAATTTTAAAAAAATCCCTTTAAACCCATGACCAAGAATTCGCAGGAAGAGGTGGGCTAATATATTTCCATTGTTTATTTGTCTACTGATTTCTACTTTATTTTTTGCTCCTCTATGAGTGTTGATCAATACCTGAAAATTTAGTTATTATTATTTATAATGTTAGTTGTTTATCCTTTACAGGACGTCACAGTCAACCTCAGCCATGTTTGATCCTATGTGATTTCTTGGCAAGTTTACGTTCTGTAGTTTGCCATTGCTTTCTGAACGACGGGCATTCATACCACTGTATAAAACCCAGCGCAAGGCAATCAGCTTCCAAATACCCCGCAGCTGTGTTTTTAAAGCGGTACGCAGGATTACGAATCGCATTCGTAATGCCCCTTCCACACAGCACCGGATAGTTCTTAGTGTTACTGTGGCATAAATGACACAATTTTCTCAACTTTAGTACAACCGGGGCATAAATTACACCAGTGTCTCACCTGAATTCTACACAGGACCCCAGGGAAATGCAAATTCGTGAGGCTGAACCTGGGAGAGGAATTAAAACTGTCCGTCTTAATATCTTCTCGTAGTATCTAACCACCTGGGGGCCGCTGTGTTAGATGTGATAAGTGCATCTTTCTGCGGTAGTTTGACTGATCCCTCTGTGTGAAGTCATAGGCATGGTAATCCTTCAGTAGAAGAATCAACTCATTGCCAGTTCAAACATCTTTCTAGATGCTGTGGGGTTCAACTGAAATGAGTGCATGGCTTCCCTTGGCCAACCACATTCGTCAAGCGGGTTCAACACATACACCGGTCTGTTATACTAAAATGTAGGCTTCTCGTCTTTGACTCGGGGACGAAAATTACAAGTACCTCTAAAGTCGGAGTGGGTTCTCCTGTTGTCGAGGGACACTGATAACGAAAGCTCGAAAAGGTTTGCCAGCAATGAGAGTCATGGCGACTGCCAATATCGAGCAAAGACTGCTAATACTTCTGTTCCAAGGACTTGTGCTTTCACGCATCGAGTATGCCCTAGCCATCCTCACTGTCAGCCCTACACAGATTGGAAGACTTGAAAAGGTACAAAACGAAGCCATGCGCATCATTTTGGGCTGCACGAAAGACACCAGCTGTGTAGCAATGAGATACCTCCTTGACTTCCCGACAATGGAACACAGGATCAAGATCTGGAGAGCTCGTGCATACTTAAAAATAGGTGCAGATGATCAGCACCCTCTGCATGACCCTATATTCAGAGAAAAGGGTAACAGGCTAAAGAGGGGCAAATAATGGATGGGTCGGGCGGAATATGTCGTCAGACAGGTCTGCAGTCTTACCAGTATCAACCCCGGCAAAGAATGGGTGCCGGTGCCTCCAGCTTTTAAGTGCACTTTCTCCTGCATTATCACACTCGACAGACGGTGCAGAGATCAGAACCCTGCCGCTGTCAATGCAGAGGTCAACGCGCTCATCTATGAACACTCAGATAGCCCCGAAGTGCTCATCTATACAGATGGATCTGTTGTAAAGCAGCAGAGAAGTGCGTGGGCATTTATAGCCCTTTTAGCGGGACGAACCGTTCAAGAATCCAGTGGTGCCCACTCTATGACCACGAGCAGCATGACGATGTAGGTGGTGGCAGTTACACAGGCTTTCATATGGCTGGAGTCACAGCATTATACCAACGTGTGTGTACTAAGTGATTCTTCTTCTTCTTCTTCTTTGCGTTCATCCGGAGTGATTTTTTCAGATGTGATTGCGGTGTGTCTGGTTAGGCACCCTCGGGTCGAAACCCTCAGGCCAACACATCCGACTTTTAGCGTGCATTTTTGACCAGGTTAGCAATCCTGGGAGACTCTCACTTTTGTGGTACCGTCCACATCTCAGCTGGTCAAGTTGGAACAGTCGAAGACTACACGGTCATCCCTCAAGTGAAGGCAGGGACAGTCCATAGCATTTTCCGCCATCCTGGGTGGCTTCCATAATTGCAGAGCCGGCACATAACGCTCTGGTGCTGGGTTTACCGAGGGAATCGTCACGTCCTGCTCATGGCTGTTTTAATTCCTCACTTCAATATATTGGGCATTTCGCTCGCCCTGGGCCGTTCCTGCACAAACCAGTCAGCTCTGCGGTTGGTTTCCACTAAGCGAGTTTTCGGACATGTGCTTGTCCCTGTACCCATCAGAGCTGTTCCAGGCACGGCGGACATTCGGAAAACTACCTAGTCAGAGCTGTTCCGAACAAGAGCGGCATTCGGAAACTAGGTAGTCAGAGCTGTTCCTAGCACGAGAGACATTCGGACGAGACATTTCACTCGGACGTAATTGCGTAGTGTCAATTTTTAGTTTGCCACCCGTAGGACGACACTTCCGACTTCCGGCGGGCATTTTTTAATGAGGTTAACCTTCCTCTGATTTCGAGGCACGTTAGACTGTTGTGATGTCGCCCACATCTCAGCTGGTCAAGATAGAACGACCAACGACATCGCGGTCGGCCCTCAAGGGAAGGCAGGGGCAGACAATGGGCAGTCCCTCGCTATCCAAGGAGGCTTCCATAATTGCAGAGCCGGCACATATTGCTCCGAGACTGGGCTCACCCGAGGAGTTGCCACGTCCTGCTCATGGCTGCTTTAGTTCCTCACTTCCATGTATTGGGCATCTCGCTTGCCACTGGTCGCTCAAGTGAGCTCCAGGGGCGGTCAGACTGCGGGCGACATCCACTCGGTAAGCTTTTGCTTTTGACTTTGGACCACGCAATAGGTTCGCTCGCCGTGCGTTCCATTTCGCGTTATTGAGACGTTTCTCCACTTTTATCTACACTCTCTATGAGTTAGATACAGACAGTTTTCGTAACCATTTCCTTCGACTGGGGCATTTTACTGACTTTTTTGTACTCGCTCACGAGGTAGGCTACATGTGCTGCCGGCTCAGCACCTTACCTTCGTGCAGCAGTCAGTGAGAAACGGCCAGGCCATCTCATCCGGGAATCCAACATATCCCTCAGCTGAGAGCCTTCAAACAAGTGTCAGAACTGGGCATGTAGCTTGCTCAGTATCTCGATTCCAATTTTTCGGTAGGTGGATATCGGCCCGACTCTCAGATCCGAGGGTCTGTGGCTTAGAGGCGTTCAGCCTAAACCCTCGACAGAGAGCCTTAGAGTATTGTCCGAAACAAGAACTGCCTTCATGCGCCTGATTTAAACTTTTGATTGCTATCCTCAGTCTCCTGCAGAGCAGCAGGTTGTGTCTCTCTTAGTCTGGTCCCTATCCCATACGCTGTCCGAAATGTAGTTTTCACCCATCGGCAAGCACATGGGGTCAACGGGACACTCAAGCTCCCCCACCACGGCAAGGTGGAGACACATCGGGGGAGGTTAAAGGGTTTAAAGTGTACTCATTCCAATTACGGGGCCTCGATAGAGTCCCGTATTGTTATTTTTCGTCACTACCTCCCCGTGCCGGGAGTGGGTAAGTTGCGCGCCTGCTGCCTTCCTTGGATGTGGTAGCCGTTTCTCATGCTCCCTCTCCGGAATCGAACCCTGATTCCCCGTTACCCGTTACAAACATGGTAGGCATGTCACGTACCATCGACATTTGATAGGGCAGACATTTGAAAGATGCGTCGCCGGCACGTAAGGCCATGCGATCAGCACAAAGTTATCCAGAGTCACCAGTGGGAACGCCGCGCCCCGCGAAGGGCAACGACGATTGGTTTTGAACTAATAAAAGCGCTCTTTCCGCGAGGGTCGGAGCTTGGTAAGCATGTATTAGCTCTAGAATTGCCACAGTTATCCAAGTAGGATCGTGTCATCTAAGGAACCTCGACTGATTTAATGAGCCATTCGCGGTTTCACCGTGAGACAGTGTGAACTTAGACATGCATGGCTTAATCTTTGAGACAAGCATATGACTACTGGCAGGATCAACCAGATATCTATCGGACAGACGGACTATTCACGCACACGCAAGCCAAGAGTAGCATCGCTAAAGCGCGCCCTCCCGGTACAAGGTGATACATGCAAAACCACTGGACGCCTACCGACGAGCTTTCAAGCTACGCCGGCAGGACTAACCGAAAAAAAAAGCTATACCAGCTTACTGACTGCAGGCCCACTACTCATCGAGAGAGAGTGGGCGCTTATCGAGACTTTGTCGAACGGTCGTACAAATTTTGCTCTTTTGCCCGCTCAAACCACGACCCTGGCTGCACGATGCGGTTACATTCTTGAAACGCCTGCCTCGCTAACTCACGTTGGCTGGGAAGATCCCATTTTGGTGCACCTCACACAGCCATCCGAGACAACGAACGCTAGACGCGGAACTGATCTAGCGAACCAGACCAGCCCCACTCTAAGTGATTCAATTAGCATGATTCAGAAGGTCGAAGCTGGACAGTGGACTGAGTCGCTGCGGAAGTCTGTTGGCCGTAAAGTCATCTTCATCTTCGTCCCGGGACATGCGGGAGTCGAGGGAAATGAACGAGCTGATAAACTGGCTGGCTTTGCACGCCCTGTAGATGGCCAGCCCATGGATCGTGCCGATGTTATTAACGCCCTTAAAGATATGGCGAGAACAGAGGACTTTGACGTCAGTGAATCCACATCGCTGTCCAGGATGAAAGACTTGGGAGTAAGAATCGGCACGGCCAAACGCGAGAGGTACATTGGGAAAACAAGGTGCCTCGTCAACCAACACAGAACTGGCACTATTAACCACTGGACGCTGATGCATATGCTGGGGGGAGGATCTGAGCACCTATGGACCTGTCCGGAGTGCAATGAGGATACCCCAACTGATAACTGATAACTGATAAAAGGGAAAGCGAATGCACACGAAATAATCAGTCCAGTGCACTAAACATGAGTATAGAGTACGCTTAAGTTCATAGCGAGAGAACTTTTAAGAAAAAAAAAATAATTTAAAATAAAAATCAGGGCAATATCTTTAGATCAGTGGGCACTCCGTGGCAATATCTTTAGATCAGTGGACACTCTGTGGCAATATCTTTAGATCAGTGGACACTCTGTGGCAATATCTTTAGATCAGTGGGCACTCCGTGGCAATATCTTTAGATCAGTGGGCACTCCGTGGCAATATCTTTAGATCAGTGGGCACTCCGTGGCAATATCTTTAGATCAGTGGGCACTCCGTGGCAATATCTTTAGATCAGTGGACACTCTGTGGCAATATCTTTAGATCAGTGGACACTCTGTGGCAATATCTTTAGATCAGTGGGCACTCCGTGGCAATATCTTTATATCAGTGGGCACTCCGTGGCAATATCTTTAGATCAGTGGACACTCTGTGGCAATATCTTTAGATCAATGGACACTCTGTGGCAATATCTTTAGATCAGTGGGCACTCCGTGGCAATATCTTTATATCAGTGGGCACTCCGTGGCAATATCTTTAGATCAGTGGGCACTCCGTGGCAATATCTTTAGATCAGTGGGCACTCCGTGGCAATATCTTTAGATCAGTGGGCACTCCGTGGCAATATCTTTAGATCAGTGGGCACTCCGTGGCAATATCTTTAGATCAGTGGGCACTCCGTGGCAATATCTTTAGATCAGTGGGCACTCCGTGGCAATATCTTTAGATCAGTGGGCACTCCGTGGCAATATCTTTAGATCAGTGGGCACTCCGTGGCAATATCTTTAGATCAGTGGACACTCTGTGGCAATATCTTTAGATCAATGGACACTCTGTGGCAATATCTTTAGATCAGTGGGCACTCCGTGGCAATATCTTTATATCAGTGGGCACTCCGTGGCAATATCTTTAGATCAGTGGGCACTCCGTGGCAATATCTTTAGATCAGTGGACACTCTGTGGCAATATCTTTAGATCAATGGACACTCTGTGGCAATATCTTTAGATCAGTGGGCACTCCGTGGCAATATCTTTATATCAGTGGGCACTCCGTGGCAATATCTTTAGATCAATGGACACTCTGTGGCAATATCTTTAGATCAGTGGGCACTCCGTGGCAAATATTGTCCGTGTCACACATAGGTCAATCTGTTCACGAGCTCATGAACACCGCGCGGGAAGGCGAGCGTCTAACCACTCCCCACCGCGTCTGCGTATACAAGTTCAAGTAAAGTATGTATATGATCATTGTACACGTCTTGAAGGGCATTGGAAATATGGTGCTAAATCCATATGTTTATCGACCAACCGGCACTCGATTAGTGACTTAGTCAGTGTCATGTGGGCTGCGTTTACTTCCCAACACAATTGCTGGTACCCATGTTAGCATAGGGGGTTAGGTCAGTCTTAAAAATTCACCCCGATGCGGATTCAAAATATAACCACCCTGGGAAGGTTAACCTGGTCATCAAACGCCCGTAGACGTCGGATTTGTCGGCCTAAAGGCGCAGTATCGCAGCTTCGCTGTAAACAGGCACAACGTAATCACATCCGAAAAAAGACTCCTGATGAACGAAGAAGAAGAAGAAGAAGAAGAAGAAGAAGAAGAAGAAGAAGAAGAAGAAGAAGAAGAAGAAGAAGAAGAAGAAGAAGAAGAAGAAGAAGAAGAAGAAGAAGGAAGAGGAAGAGGAAGAGGAAGAAGAAGAAGAAGGAAGAAGAAGAAGAAGAAGAAGAAGAAGAAGAAGAAGAAGAAGAAGAAGAAGAAGGAAGAGGAAGAGGAAGAGGAAGAGGAAGAGAAGAAGAAGAAGAAGAAGAAGAAGAAGAGAAGAGAAGAAGAAGAAGAAGAAGAAGAAGAAGAAGAAGAAGAAGAGGATGAAGAAGAAGAAGAAGAAGATGAAGAAGAAGAAGAAGAAGAAAGAAGAAAGAAGAAGAAGAAGAAGAAGAAGAAGAAGGGGGGAAAAAGGGAAAAAGAAAAAAGAAGAAAAGAAGAAGAAGAAGAAGAAGAAAAGGGAAGGGGAAGAAGAAAAGAAGAAAGGGAAAAAGGAAGAAAAAGAGAGAAAAAGAAAAAAGAAGAAGAAGAAAGAAGAAGAAGAAAAAGAAGAAAAAGGAAGAAGAAGGGGGAAAAGAAGAAAAGAAGAAAAGAAAAAAAGGGGGAAAGGAAGAAAAAAAAAAAAGAAAAAAAAGGGGGGAAGAAAAAAGAAGAAGAAAAAGAAAAAAAGAAAAGAAGAAGAAGAAGAAAAAGAAAGAAAAAAAGAAGAAGAAGAAAAGAAGAAGAAGAAGAAGAAGAAGAAGAAGAAGAAGAAGAAAGAAAAAGGAAGAGAAGAAGAAGAAAAGAAGAAGAAGAAGAAAAAAAGAAGAAGAAGGAAGGGAAGGGGAAAAGAGGAAGAAAGAAAAAAGAAGAAGAAGAAAAAGGGAAGGAAGAGGAAGAGGAAGAAGAAAAAAGAAGAGAGAAGGAGGAGAGGAGAGAAGGGGCGAAGAGAGAGAGAGAGATTTTTTGTTGTGTGTGGGGTCTGAAGCAGCACTCTGCGTAATTTTTGGGGCCGGTGCTAGGACCACCTCATTTTTAAGACTGGATTGCTCCGTCATTTACTCGGGAATGTTAATAACAAGTACCTCTGAAGTCGGAGGGGGTTTTCGCCTGAAGGCGAAGGACACAGGAAAAAGGGAAAAGCAAAGCGACACGAAAAATTTATTTCCCTTTTCTATTTTAAGCAGGGTAAAAGGACTACGCTTGAGTTTAGCGAGCGAAAAAAAAAGAAAAAAAATAAAAAGAAAAACTGGAGTCCCATCAAAAAGAAAAAGTGGCCCTTTTTTGGCCACTTGGGGGAAAACAGAAACTTGAACATTTGTTGCTTCTTCCCTTGCGTGTTTTCTTTTTGGCTTGAGCCCCAAACACGAACCCCTGTATGTCGGATAAAGGCACCCCTATTGTCCAACTATTTGTCATGTCATACGGACCGGAGTTTTGCGTGAGTATCCCGTTGCCCCATGTCTGGCTTTTTGGTGTAAAAATGGTGGTTTCCTCCCTCCCGGCAACACTCCCCCCGATTTTTGGGGAGGAATGGGCGACCCTACTAAACTTTACCAGGACCCCCAAAGGGACCTTTTTCCCGGGACCCCTCGACGAGGCCCGCCCCCCAAGGGTTTTGGGCCCAGTTAACCCCCCCGGGCCCCCTGGTCCCTTTGGGAAAACACGCCCCCGGGAAAATGTTTTTTGGGGACAGAGAGTTGGGGAAAAACCCAGCTTGCAAAGATTCTTGACGTCTTGTGTCATGGCACGGAAGCGAATCAAAAACACAATTGGCCCCATGTCTTTTTAGTGCAATTTTTTGGGGAGGGATGATTTTCCATACCAGTGGCAAGGCACTGGATATGAGATGATGACGACGACGACATGGGCGACGACGACGACGACATACGATGTTGGGGATGTGATTTATGATGGATGAAAAGATGATGGTTGGGGTGATGAATGAAGAATGATGATGAGTGCAAAAATGGGAAATTTGGGGGCCCGTGCCCCCCCCCTTCGGGCCCCCCCCCCCCCTCCTTTCTAAGGGGAGTGGAATTGCAGGTAAAGAAACAAACGGGTTTTCATTGTAAGAGGAACGGGCCCAACTGTTTTTCCACCAAAACGCCGGCTTGAAAGAATTAAGCAGGTTATTACAAGAACCGGGTACCTCAAATTTTCAATTAACAAGCAGCCGGCCGACGACCTCGTGACCCGATCTAGGTTTCCTGTTGTGAAGAGATCTGAGGCTTAGCAACGTGCATTCGTTGATACATGCGGCTCGCGTTTCCAGGGAGACGTGATAGATGGTCGCCGGAAAGAAGCAACAATATCTACTTTGACAGTAACTATAACACGTGACCCAGACTTTCATGTTGGGCACTGTTGGTGACGGGTAACTGTTTTATGACGCTGTTAGGGAACCTGAGCTCTTCCACATTGTTCAGACCGCACGGAGTCAAGGAATCTCTGTTGAAAGCATGATTCCCCGCTGCCTGTAGGTGTTTGGTAACACTTTGTAACCGGGTGTCTTCTCCTGTGGTCCTCGGGAAGGCTTCTAAGTAGAGCATTCTATAGTTGCGTGTCCTCGGTAGGACTTCTGGCTAGAGCATTTAAATGTTGAATGTCCTCTGGAAGGACTTCTAACTAGAGCATTCAGATGTTGCGTGTCCTCTGGAGAACTTCTAATTAGAGCATTCAAGTGTTGCATGTCCTAGGGAGGACTTTTAACTAGAGCATTCAATAGTTGCGTGTCCTAGAGAGGACTTATAACTAGAGCAGAGGTGGCCAAACCTTTTCAGCAGGCGGGCCAAATTTCAGAAATAATATTTCCTGCCGGGCCACGCACCTAATTTTTTCTTTTATTATTAAAGTAAACAAGCAAGCGTGCTGCAGCTTCGACCACATCGTCGCGTCTCTGTAGGTGAGATCGTGGCCAAACGCTTGCCTGATTTAATGTAAAAAGAAAAAAGAAAAAAAAAAAGAAATAGGTATATTTATTGTTTGGAAGAAAATAAAAAATATGTGAGAATCAAATATGTTTATTAGTCAATTTAAAAATATTTAAGAGTGAGACATCTGACTTTGTTTTGCAGAACTAAATGCATAAAAAATTATCTCGACTGATATTGTCGCTACACACAAACAGTTTTCCAAATGAACATCAGTAATTAGTGTTCTCACTTGTGATTTTATGTGCTTCATGCGACTAAAAAGCTGTTCACGCGCATAAGTGTTTCCAAATAGCGAAACCATTGACAGGGCATGTTTATAAAACACAGGTATTTGTCCTTGTCCAAATATGTTTTATAGAACTCTTCCGCCAACTTGATGGAATTTCTCCTTTAACTGTGTATCACAACACATTTCACAATGTTCCATTTGTAATCTTCCTGGTAATAAATTCACGTCTACCGCGAATGGCGTTACAAGTGCACAAAAAAAGCACATGATGTTTTTAAAATCCTGAAATCGTTTTTTTCAAATTCGAGGTTTAAGTCAGATATCAAAGAAGCGTATTTAACAGCCGCCTCCTGTGTGACTGGTTGCAATGACAATGTAGGAAAGTGAGTAAAGTTTTTTGCCCTCAACTGTTGTTCCCAAAGACCAAGTTTCATTTGAAATGCAGAAATATGATCATACATCTTATGAATTAATTGATCTTTCCCTTGTAAACGAGTATTAACGTCGTTTAGGTTGGCTAGTTATATCGACCAGAAATGCAAAGTCGCAAACCCACTCATTTGTCTTCAAACTCTGGGATACCTTCAACTAGCTTGTAAAGAATGACTGTACTTTTTGCTGCAAATCAAACTCTTTTCAACATTTTGGTACCGCTCAGCCATCTTACTTCTGCATAAAATGTAACTTCATTATAATCTGAGTCCAAAGACTTTAGAAATTATTGGAACTGACGGTGATTCAACCCGTTCTTCTTCTCCTTCTTCTTCTGCGTTCATCCGGATTTTTTTTCCCTGATGTGACTGCTTTGTGCCTGTTTACAGCAGAGCTGCGTTCTTGCGCCGTTAGGCCGACACATCCGACTTCTGCGGGCATTTGTTGACCGGGTTAACCTTCCCGGGGATTCAACCCGTTCGACTTAATGAAGATCACTATTTTGACAACCACTTTCATGACGTGGTTCATTTTGAGGGACTTCGAACATAAATTCTCCTGATGAATAATGCAATGAAAATTTAGCACTGACGTATTACCGACTTTGGAGACCTCATTTTCAATCCCGCTGTCAAGCCCGATAAGTTAAGTTGTAATTAAAAGCGATTCAATGTCGATGTATCTGTCTCTAACAAATCTCGTGTCTTAGTAGTGTCCTTAAGTGGATACAGTGCCGCTAATTCTTCTGTCTTTTTAAATTGGACATCAACACCCCTGATAAAAATTGTCAGTTGGGCAGTATCTGCCATGTCTGTGCTTTCATCCAATGCTAGAGCATAAAATATAAACTCGGGTGCTCGACTTTTCAAATTATCTTCAATATGTTTTCCAATGTCGTCCACACGCCTAGTAATAGTCTGACGAGACAGACTTATTTTTGAGAAATCCTTCTTCTCTTCTGGACATAGAATTTCAACGACTCTCTCCAAACATTCCTTAACCATTTCACCATCTGAACATGGTTTCAATATTTTTTTTTTTGCCAGTTAGTTAGTTAGTTAGTCGACAGATCATCCTCATTGCACATCGAACCATTCAGTCCATAAGTGCTCGGATCCCCTCCTCAGCAAATCCCGCAGCGTGTAGCGGCTAACGACACCAATTCTGTGTTGGTTTATCAATCTTCTTTGGCTTCCTGCGTAGTGTTCTTGTTTGGCCACCCCTCTTTTAATTTGCTGTTCTCGCAGTCTGGCCATTGTTGTAGATTCACAGTCATCACTTGGTTCTCGCAAAGTCTTACTTCTCGTAGAGCATTCAGAATGTCAGCCTGGTCCATGGCGCGTTCGCCCTCCACCGTAGCCTCACCTGCGAGCTTGTCAGCCCGCTCATTTCCTAGTACTCCCGCATGCCCTGGCACGAAGATGAAACTAATCTTTGCCAGCAGAGACCGCTCCAGAGGCAGCAACCATTCTCTTCGGATCGACCCCTCCTCTATCCTCTTGATCATGTTCATTGAGTCGCTAAGGAAACAATGCCCTAGTGAATGTCTGTGTCTCGAGCCATGTTATTGCTTTACTTACTGCCATGACATCCATAGTCAGGCTACTTGTGGTTTCAGTGAAAGCACCAGAGTCCTCCTTCACAATTCTCCCTCCGGCCCGAGCTGTAAAGGCCCATGAGCTTCTCACTCATCGAACGACCGACCCATCTGTGTAGATGACAGCATCACCGTCTAGCGAATTCTCGAAAATCAACGCTTGTACTTCAGCCTCCACAGCAGCCGGATTTTCTTGTCTGCATTTTCTATCTAGTTGGATGCAAACTGAAAAGGATGTGCAGAAATCTGTTGGCACTTGTACCCACTCCTCGCCAGGTTCTAAGTCCTCAAGTGAACACACCTGTTGAAGAATTCTTCGGCTTGACCCATCCACGACCGTCCTCTTTTTAACCTGCTGCCCTTCACCTTCATAATTTCACTATGCAGTGGATGTTGTGTGTTGGCTTTAACTCTGAGGTAGGCGCGTGCTCTGCACACTTGTATTCTCTCTTCAATGGTTGGAAAATCAAGAAGGTAGCGCATCGCCCTGCATGCTGTATCTCTTGTACATCCAAGAATAATGCGCATAGCTTCATTCTATATCCTTTCCATCCTTTAATTCTGCTTATGGCTGAGAGTCAGGATTGCCATTGCATACTCAAAAACAGACATGACCAGCCCCTCGTACAGAAGACATAGATGGCGCTGCTCACAGTTTGCTGCCGCCATCACCCGCATCGCTGCCAAGCCCCGCTTGGCCTTTGTTATCACCTGGTCTATGTGCACATTATAAGCAAGGCTTCGATCAAACCGTATCCCCAGGTAATTCATTGCCTGCGTTCATTCCACCGTCTCTGAACACAGCTTTACAGTTGATGTTGGAGTGTTGACAATATGATTATTCAACGAGAACCAAGTCACAGTTGCCTTTGTTGGGTTGACCATTGCCCCAGCTTCATCACACCAAGTACTTATGCGATTGAGTTCGGTTTGTAGTTCCACAGCAACCTGCTCTCTATCCTTACACTGACGATACACTAAATCATCATCCGCATATGACAATGTCCTGCCAGGTCCAGTGATCTGCTCACTGGTGATTCTCACTGTGTAGGCTTTGAACAGTACCGGAGATAATGGTGATCCCTGTGGTAGGGCAGGATATATTGTTGTTGGTTCCGAAGTCCAACTGCCACATCTAAAAACTACTTTCCGTTGGAAGAGGGCTGCAGCGATCCAACTAAGGAGGAATGGACTTGCAGAACATCTAGAATCATCTAGCCACATCTAGATACATCTAGCCACATCTAGAAACATCTAGCCACTTATAGAAACATCTAGAACATCTAGAAACATCTAGCCACATCTAGAACCCTATATTAAGCCATCTAGCCACATCTAGAAATATCCAGCCATATCAAGAAACATCTAGACACTTCTAGAAACATCTAGAACATCTATAAACATCTAGAACATCTAGAAACATCTATCCAATCTAGAAACATCTATCAAGCCATCTAGCCAAATCTAGAAACATCACGTACATCTAGAAACATCTATCTAGCCATTAAGCCACATCTTGAAAATCTAGCCACATCTATCTAGCCATCTAGCCACATCTAGAAACATCTAGGCATATCTAGAAACAGTCTAGCCATATCTAGATACATCTAGCCACATCTAGAATCATCTAGCCACATCTAGAAACATCTAGCCCAGTGGTTCTCAACCTTTTTTGGCCCGTGCTCCCCTTCACCATATTTTTAGGACGTCATTTCCCCCCCCCCCCCCCACCTCACCATATTTTTTAGAACGTCATTCCCCCTATTCGTATTTCCTCCCTAAATATTCCCCCCTGCCCCTACACAGTATATGTAATAATGGAAGCTAAATTTAATAGCACATACTAAAACAAGTCTAGACATCAACATAAAACGTGATTTGCGGATCTACTTACGTTATAAAATGAATTTCAGAAGGGTAATACGTACAGAACCGTAAAGTATGAAGGGAAAAACAATAACGGCTATTAAAGTCTCCGACAATAATGCAATTTGTGTCAGTTATTTTCATGTTTGAGAGTGTAAGATCCTTATCTGCTGGGCTATAAAGATTGTAAATTCTTATTTTCATGTCCTTTATCATTATATCAACACCTATAATTTCTGTTTGGTTGTCAGAGACATGTCTTCTTACTATTCCATTCTAACCCTAGTTGTTCACTGTGTGCAACAACCGCATTTACTAAACGTTGCAGGTCCTGTTCATTGTCTCCAATCAGGACTGTTTCATCTGCATATCTATATTGATGTATCGTCCCTCAATGTTGATTGCTTCCATATCTTCTATATTTCTGAAAATATGAAAGGGCCTTTAGGTCTATAAAAATATGGATTTAGCACCATATACACAGGGTGGCTTGAGGCGTGTGAGAGGAACCCCTACATTTAAAGTACTTGATGATGGCCGGCGCTGTAGTTTCTGTACAGTGAATGCGTTTTCCAATCAACCACCACGCCGAGTGGAAGCTTCTAAACCAGCTACCACTTTGTGTTGACTTGGAAGATACTGAGGCTTCGGTCGTTCAGAAATCAGTGGCAAACTACTGAACGTAAACATTGCCTTGCAAATCATAAAAAGTCAAAAATGCTGAGGTTGGTTGCGACGTCTTGCGAAAGTTTATTAACTGTATAGTGGGTTGCTGGGTAGACCTGATACAACCTACAGTCACAAGAGCCTGGCTGTAACAGCTCGCGTGTCTGCCTCGCGAACCGACAGATTTGATACAGGCGACCTGTGGAGTGACTCGCGCCAACACGTGGTGCCGTTAGCCGTTCGTGCCTGGCGCTGGTCGCCTGTCGTCTGTCGGGTGACGTGAACATGGGCCGTTGGAATGGAGGGCAAAGTGTCACTCGGGAGTTCGGGTAACTGTTCTTCAGTAGTGACACCTGTGTTCTGGTACCATAGTAGAATGAACGTTTGTTTTAGCGGTTGGTGGTGACTTGGATACAGTGCCGTTAGCAAGATAAGGTGATATTGACGTGAGAAAAAATATACTTTCATTAATTGGTAACAGTAGTAGTAGTAGTAGTAGTCGTAGTAGTAGTAGTAGTAGTAGTAGTAGTAGTAGTAGTAGTAGTAGTAGTAGTAGTAGTAGTAGTAGTAGTAGTAGTAGTAGTAGTGGTAGTAGTAGTGGTGGTTGGTGGTGGTGGTGGTGGTGGTGGTAGTAGTAATAGTATAGTAGTAGTGGTAGTAGTAGTTAGTTAAGTTAGTTGCATATCCTTTACAGTACGTTGCAGTCAACACCAGCATTTTTTGCTGTTATGATCTCTTAGTTTACGTTTAGTAGTTTGTCATTGTTTTCTGAACGATCGGCACCCATATCGGCAAGGCTGTCTGCTACCAAATCGCTCGCAGATGCGTTTCGAACGCGGGTATGCGAGATTACGAACTGAGTCTCCGTAAAGACATCGCCACCACGGAACCGGTAGTAGTAGTAGTAGTAGTAGTAGTACTACTACTACTACTACTACTACTACTACTACTACTACTACTACTACTACTACTACTACTGCTGCTGCTGCTGCTGCTACTACTACTACTACTACTACTACTACTAATGAATGAATCACCGAAAAACGAGAAGTAGATTGTGAGCTTTATTAGAGCACGACTACAAGAAACAAAATGGACGTTGCTTCCAAAGCCTTCGTCAGCAACAGAACAAACAAACATAGACAAACAAATACACGAAAGACACTACATGAAAGTATTAAGGTTACTCATCTGTATCCTTGCTTGAGCGGCTATCCGTGGATGGACTACTACTACTACTACTACTACTACTACTACTACTACTACTACTACTACTACTACTACTACTACTACTACTACTTTTATTATTATTATTATTATTATTATTATTATTATTATTATTATTATTAATACAATAAGTAAATGTATTTACACCGACTCCGTTTATAAACAGAGAAACGTGTGGAGACTCGAAACTGCTGCCGTCAGTAGCGGATAATTTCGGGACACGTCCAACATCCTACCACCAAGAAGTCCTTCAGACACAGGAGTTAACTGTCGGCACTGCTATTCTGGTCGACACCTTTCTCTGCCATGGAAGATAGCCCACAGATGGACATCAGCTCCAACCAGGTCGACATGGATGTGAGGTCGGAGCGTCGCGGGACAACCAAAAAGGTAGGAGCGAGTTGATAATTCCGTGGGTTGTTTATGTGTTTTTGATGCGTTGTTATTTTGTTGATTTGTTGCTGATGTGTTGTTGATATGCTGTTGATGAGTTGTTGAAGTGTTGTTGATATGTTGTTCATGTGTTGCTGATGTTTTGTTGGTATGTTGCTGATGTGTTTGTTGATCTGTTTCTGATCTGCTGTTGATCTGTTGCTGATATGTTGATCATGTGTTATTGAGGTGTTGTTAATATGTTATTGATATGTTGTTGTCGTGTTGTTGATATGTTATTGATGTGTTGCTAATATGTTGATGATGTGTTATTGATATGTTGTTGCTGTGTTATTGATATGTTGTTGACATGCTGTTGATATATTGTTGATGTGTTTTCGATATATTGTTCCTGTCTTGTTAATATATTGTTCATGTGTTGTTGATATATTGTTGATGTGCTGTTGAAATATTGTGGATATATTGTTGGTATATTGTTCGTATATTGTTAATATATTGTTGATGTGTTGTGAATGTTGTTGATATGTTGTTGATACATTGTTGATTGCAGCCGGCTTCGTGGCTTAGAGGTTATGACTTTTCTCCGTAATCTCGTATACTCTCGTAGGTAACGTGATGGCGGTGAGAATCAGCAGTGGTTCGAATCGCATCGGTAACTTACGGGGTATGTGAGCCGGCTGCTCATAAAGCAATGGCAAACTACTGAGCGTAATCTTGCCAAGAAATCAACATACAGCTGAAAGATACTGGTGTTGACAGCGATGTCCTGTAAAGGATATGGAATAAAAACATTGTTGATATGTTGTTGATGTATTTTTGATGTGTTTTTGATGTGTGTTGTTGTGTTGTTGATATGTTGCTGATGTTTTTGTTGATCTGTTTCTGATCTGCTGTTGGTCTGTTGCTGATATGTTGGTCATGTGTTGTTGAGGTGTTGTTAATATGTTATTGATATGTTGGTGGCGTGTTGTTGATATGTTGTTGATGTATTGTTGATGTCTTTTTTATGTGTTTATGATATGTTGTTGATACATTGTTGATATGTTGTTGATGTATTGTTGATGTGTTTTTGATATGTTGTTATGTTGTTGATGTATTGTGCATGTGTTGTTGTTATGTTGTTGATGTGTTGCTGATGTGTTGCTGATGTGTTGTTGATTTATTTGCTGGCTGGCTTTGAACTTGAGTGTAGTGCACACAGGTTCTATTACTACCAGTTGTTGCTACTGCTAGTGAATGCACTGGACTAACTTTTGCGTGGGGATTAGCTTTCCCTATTACCAGTGCCCCTCACCATCAGGCGCACCCACTCCGACTTCTGAATTACTTGTATTGTTCGTGCCCAAGTCAACATTGTAGTCAGCCATTAACGCAAGGGAAGTTTAAGAGCGAGCGTTCTTATCCTGTCGTCATGCTGAACTACGATGTTGATGTGTTGTTGACCCTCTTCTGTATCACGTCGTCATGCTGAACTACGATGTTGATGTGTTGTTGACCCTCTTCTGTATCACGTCGTCATGCTGAACTACGATGTTGATGTGTTGTTGACCCTCTTCTGTATCACGTCGTCATGCTGAACTAGGTTGTTGATGTGTTGTTGACCCTCTTCTGTATCACGTCGTCATGCTGAACTAGGTTGTTGATGTGTTGTTGACCCTCTTCTGTATCACGTCGTCATGCTGAACTAGGTTGTTGATGTGTTGTTGACCCTCTTCTGTATCACGTCGTCATGCTGAACTACGATGTTGATGTGTTGTTGACCCTCTTCTGTATCACGTCGTCATGCTGAACTACGATGTTGATGTGTTGTTGACCCTCTTCTGTATCACGTCGTCATGCTGAACTACGATGTTGATGTGTTGTTGACCCTCTTCTGTATCACGTCGTCATGCTGAACTACGATGTTGATGTGTTGTTGACCCTCTTCTGTATCATGTCGTCATGCTGAACTACGATGTTGATGTGTTGTTGACCCTCTTCTGTATCACGTCGTCATGCTGAACTACGATGTTGATGTGTTGTTGACCCTCTTCTGTATCACGTCGTCATGCTGAACTAGGTTGTTGATGTGTTGTTGACCCTCTTCTGTATCACGTCGTCATGCTGAACTACGATGTTGATGTGTTGTTGACCCTCTTCTGTATCACGTCGTCATGCTGAACTACGATGTTGATGTGTTGTCGTGTTGTTGATCCTCTTCTGCATCATGTCGTCATGCTGAACTACGTTGTTGGTGTGTTGTTGATCCTCTTCTGCATCATATCGTCATGCTGAACTACGTTGTTGGTGTGTTGTTGATCCTCTTCTGCATCATGTCGTCATGCTGAACTACGTTGTTGGTGTGTTGTTGATCCTCTTCTGCATCATATCGTCATGCTGAACTACGTTGTTGGTGTGTTGTTGATCCTCTTCGGTATCTCATGACCAATCGCTTTGTTTCAATTATCAGACATATTGTCTATACGATATTGTTTTTGTGCCTGTCTTAGATAGTTCTTACCTGTAACAAATACGTCCTTAGTATAATCTGTATGTTTCCAATCCTCTCTCTCTCTCTCTCTCTCTCTCTCTCTCTCTCTCTCTCTCTCTCTCTCTCTCTCTCTCTCTCTCTCTCTCTCTCTCTTTCTCTTTATTGCTTATTCTTTCTCTCTCTCTGATTATCTTTCTCGGTCCCTCTCTCGATCTCTCTTTTCCTATCTTTCTCTTCCTCTACTTTCTCTTTCACTCTCTCTCACACTCTCTCTCTCACACACACACTCTCTCTCTCACACACACACTCACTTCCTCTGTGGGTGCGAATTTATGAGTTTGCGTGTGTATGCACGCAAGCATGTCTGTGTGGGGTGTGTGTGCGCCCCAAATGTATTTCCTAAAGTAAAGTAGCAGCTAGCGCAGTCGGCTGCTGCATGTCTGTCCTAATGTCTGTCCTACATGTCTGTCCTAATGTCTGTCCTACATGTCTGTCCTAATGTCTGTCCTACATGTCTGTCCTAATGTCTGTCCTACATGTTTGTCCTAATGTCTGTCCTACATGTCTGTCCTAATGTCTGTCCTACATGTTTGTCCTAATGTCTCTCCTACATTTCTGTCTTACATGTCTGTCCTACATGTCTTTCCTACATGTCTCCTTAAAAGCCACTCTATATTCTGTTATTTCTCTGTCATATATGCCACCTTACATGATAGAACATGTCCTGCTATTTGTATGTCCTACATGTCTCCTAACATTCTGCAAAATGTCCTGTTACGTCCCAGTCCGACATGTCTCCTTAAATAGCACTCCACGTCCTGCTATTTGTATGTTCTACGTTCTACTCCATGTCATGTCACTTCTCTGCCCTACATACCTCCTTACATTATACTACATGTCCTGTCACTTCTCTGCCCTACATACCTCCTTACATTATACTCCATGTCCTGTCACTTCTCTGCCCTACATATCTCCTTACATTATACTCCATGTCCTGTCACTTCTCTGCCCTACATACCTCCTTACATTATACTACATGTCCTGTCACTTCTCTGCCCTACATACCTCCTTACATTTTACTTCATATCCTGTCACTTCTCTGCCCTACATACCTCCTTACATTATACTCCATGTCCTGTCACTTCTCTGCCCTACATACCTCCTTACATTATACTTCATGTCCTGTCACTTCTCTGCCCTACATACCTCCTTACATTATACTTCATGTCCTGTCACTTCTCTGCCCTACGTACCCCCTTAAATTATACTTCATGTCCTGTCACTTCTCTGCCCTACGTACCTCCTTACATTATACTTCATGTCCTGTCACTTCTCTGCCCTACATACCTCATTACATTATACTCCATGTCCTGTCATTTCTCTGCCCTACATACCTCATTACATTATACTCCATGTCCTGTCATTTCTCTGCCCTACATACCTCATTACATTATACTGCATGTCCTGTCACTTCTCTGCCCTACATACCTCCTTACATTATACTTCATGTCCTGTCACTTCTCTGCCCTACATACATCCTTACATTATACTTCTTGTCCTGTCACTTCTCTGCCCTACGTGCCTCCTTACATTATACTCCATGTCCTGTCACTTCTCTGCCTTACATACCTCCTTACATTATACTCCATGTCCTGTCACTTCTCTGCCCTACATACCTCCTTACATTATACTCCATGTCCTGTCACTTCTCTGCCCTACATACCTCCTTACATTATACTTCATGTCCTGTCACTTCTCTGCCCTACATACCTCCTTACATTATACTTCATGTCCTGTCACTTCTCTGCCCTACATACCTCCTTACATTATACTCCATGTCCTGTCACTTCTCTGCCCTACGTACCTCCTTACATTATACTCCATGTCCTGTCACTTCTCTGCCCTACGTACCTCCTTACATTATACTTCATGTCCTGTCTCTTCTCTGCCCTACGTACCTCCTTACATTATACTTCATGTCCTGTCACTTCTCTGCCCTACGTACCTCCTTACATTATACTTCATGTCCTGTCACTTCTCTGCCCTATGTACCTCATTACATTATACTTCATGTCCTGTCACTTCTCTGCCCTACATACCTCATTACATTATACTTCATGTCCTGTCACTTCTCTGCCCTACATACCTCATTACATTATACTTCATGTCCTGTCACTTCTCTGCCCTACTTACCTCCTTACATTATACTTCATGTCCTGTCACTTCTCTGCCCTACATACCTCATTAAAGTATACTTCATGTCCTGTCACTTCTCTGCCCTACATACCTCATTACATTATACTTCATGTCCTGTCACTTCTCTGTCCTACATGCCTCCTTCCATTATACTTCCATGTCCTGTCACTTCTCTGTCGCAGATCTCTTCACACACTGCTACATGCCATGTTATTTCTGTGTCCCATAGACGAACAAGCCACTGATTGAGAAGAGACGGAGAGCTAGAATCAACGAGTGCCTGCAACAGCTGAAGGAGATCATTGTCAAGGACCGACAACTCGATGTAAGTACATCGTTCTGTCTCTTCTCCCTGTTTACTGGTTGGTGCTCGCGCAACAGCTGTTCCACACCATAATCATATACTGTTGTTGTTGTTGTTGTTGTTGTTGTTGTTGTTGTTGTTGTTCTTCTTCTTCTTCTTCTTCTTCTTCTTGTGATTATTATTTAACTTCCTCCTCATCTTCTTGTTCTTCTTGTTCTTGTTCTTGTTCTTCTTCTTCTTCTTCCTCTTCTTCTTCTTCTTCTTCTTCTTCTTCTTCTTCTTCTTCTTCTTCTTCTTCTTCTTCTTCTTCTTCTTATTTTTCTTGTTCTTCTTCTTCTTCTTCTTCTTCTTCTTCTTCTTCTTCTTCTTCTTCTTCTTCTTCTTCTTTTTCTTCTTCTTCTTCTTCTTCTTCTTCTTTTTCTTCTTCTTCTTCTTCTTCTTCTTCTTCTTCTTCTTCTTCTTCTTCTTTATCCTCCTAATCTCTGTCAGGCATCTTCCATCTGATGTTACGATTTCCCCTAAATATTTGAAATTATTGACTTACAATCATCCAACTTAATGAAATGTGGACCGGAAACGTCTCTGTACGGAAAGTCGGCCACAGAGGTCACTCGTAACCCCATTCATAACACCTTGACCATGTCATGTCACGTGACTTTGCACGAATAATACTTGTCCTTGGATTACCTTCACCTCAAAGACATCACATTAAAAGGAGAAGGTGTGGGGTGTAACAGGGCGGGTGTCGCCTCAGGCTCAGAAAGGACCAGGTTTGAAACCCAGCATAGAGCTGAGAATGTGTACAAGAGCAATTGTAGTTATTGGTTTGGATTACTGATGAAGGTTTGTCACCGTAATACCCACCCTATTTTGGGATTGTTCTCTGGCACAGCCAGCCATCATTGCTGAGTGTGTTTCGTGTTGTGTATGTTGGAGAATGATGAGAATGCTACATCTCGGCTCGTCCTGCTGGTACCGAAAGAGATAGCGGCGGAGTTCCGTTGGGAACCGTTGCTTGTCAGGGGAATCTGGAGATTGGAACCATTGCTTGCCCGAGAAGGTTAACCCGGTCAACAAATGCCCGCAGAAGTCGGATGTGTCGGCGTCAGGCGCAAGAACGCAGCTCTGCTGTAAACAGGCACAACGCAGTCACATCCGAAAAAAAAATCCGGATGAACGCAGAAGAAGAAGAAGAAGAACGATTGCTTGTATGTCCACTATGATGCTGACATTGAGGCAATAAAGATAACAACAGAGAAATTACTAAATACCAGCTATGGTACACAACCAGTGGTGCTATTGACAGATGCAAAATCAGTACTCGAGGCGCTCCTGTCTGGGAAATTGCCAGTACTAAGGACACTACTTTCTGAACTTAGCAGTCAGCATAAGGTCACCATACAGTGGATACCATTCCACTGTAGAATACCTGGAAACAGCAGAGGTGATCGACTGGCTAAGGAAAGAGCAAAAGAAGAACAGCCTAATGTGTCCGTTACATACTACCAACAGAAAAGTATGATCAAATCAGTCAGAAAGCCACCAAAATCTGCTCAAGACGACTACCACATTATGGACAGACCAGAACAAGTCATTATTCTGCGCATCAGAACAGGACACAATAGATTACGCAACCACATGTATACAAAATTCAAGATTGGTGACTCAGCCATGTGCACATGTGGATTGGCGTCACAGACAGCTGAGCACATACTCAAAGACTACCCAAACTACAACATATCCAGGCAAACCTTCTGGCCTAGAGAGACGACAGTGGAAGATAAATTCTATGGACCGCTGTGTGAACTAAAAATGACAGTTAAATTCATACAAGAGACAACATTGCAGTTATAGACATATGTCAAGGGAATGAAAGAAGAAGAAGCTTGTATGTCCTGGACGTGGGAACCATTGCTTGTATGTCCTGGACGTGGGAACCATTGCTTGTATGTCCTGGACGTGGGAACCATTGCTTGTATGTCCTGGACGTGGGAACCATTGCTTGTATGTCCTGACCTGCCTCGGGAACCTGGACGTGGGAACCATTGCTTGTATGTCCTGACCTGCCTCGGGAACCTGGACGTGGGAACCATTGCTAATATGTCCTGGCTTGCCTCGAGAACAGCGGCAGCCCAGAGAACAGCACACTTGCCCGCCGGCCCGGTGATCATCATCATCTTCCACTGTTGCCGTCAAGCGTCGTGGGGAGGAATAGATGATATTCCATTTCCCGATTGGTGGCACTGGATAGTGTCATTCCGTGTAATTGTACAATGTCTTTGATGTCGTCAATCCATGTCTTCTCGGGCATCCTCCTTCTCTCGAAGCTGATGTTCTCTGATGTAGGGTCAGCGCTGGTAGTTGATGGTGTTGTATTCTAACGAGATGGCCGAACCATTTGATCTTCTGCCTTTTAATAAATGTGGCACAAAGTGTTGATTCCACTGTCTGTCTGATAACAGCATTTCTTACTCGGTCTCGGATAGCTAAGTTGTCAGTTCTCCTCAAGCATCTCATCTTGCAGATGTTGGTTTTGCATAAGTGTGATTTGGATCATGTTCAGGTTTAACACTGGTAGCATACGGTTAATGTGAATATGCTATTTATTACCTGTCGTAGTGCGGGTATTTGGATGTTTCAGTATGGGAGATAGTTGATATATAACCGCACTTGCTTTTTGACATCT
>JACEFZ010012048.1:0-107500 GCA_014155875.1 Cepaea nemoralis | reverse complement strand
AATTTGACTGTGTATGTTGAGAGACATAACTTACTGTGTATGTTGAGAGACAGAACTGACTGTGTATGTTGAGAGACAGAATTGACTGTGTATGTTGAAAGACAGAATTGACTGTGTATGTTGAGAGACAGAATTGACTGTGTATGTTGAAAGACAGAATTGACTGTGTATGTTGAAAGACAGAATTGACTGTGTATGTTGAAAGACAGAATTGACTGTGTATGTTGAAAGACAGAATTGACTGTGTATGTTGAGAGACAGAATTGACTGTGTATGTTAAGAGACAGAACTGACTGTGTATGTTGAGAGACAGAATTGGCTGTGTATGTTGAGAGACAGAATTGACTGTGTATGTTAAGAGACAGAACTGACTGTGTATGTTGAGAGACAGAATTGGCTGTGTATGTTGAGAGACAGAATTGGCTGTGTATGTTGAGAGACATAATTGACTGTGTATGTTGAGATACATAATTGACTGTGTATGTTGAGAGACAGAATTGACTCGACTTTAATACCTGAGAGACGGGAGAGAATGACAGAGACAGAAAGACAGACATATCGAGAGACAAAGAGAGACACTGAGAGAAATAGAGAGAGGCAAACGCAGAGAGAAATACAGAAAGAAAGACAGAGAGAGAGGGGGGGGGGAGGGGATAGGGAGAGAGAACCATCAATGTGAAACGATCGTGATCGTGAGAAAAAGCGAAATCCCCCACTATTTTCCTGTAATCAAGACATAGAGATACAGAGATGCCCGCAGTGATGTACTGGACGCCCCTTCACGCCCACTGCCGCCCAGTCACTCCCCCACGACAAAAGCCCATGAGCCTTCCATCGCCAAGCAAAGTATCAATGATTATGTATTCCATTTCACTGCCTCCATTGTGGATTCCCGTTGCCTTGTGGGTTCTTGACACGAATGCAACGTCAGAATACAATGAGCCAGTAATGCGCGTGTATTTATGGACCTTCATAGAAATAAAGGGTAAGAGGTATAGATCTGAGTACACACTAGATAACTGTAACAACTAAACGCTACCACCTTGCCCAAATTATAATTCCCGCTGTGTCCAAAAGTACATGAAAATGCTACTGCATTTGCAAACAATATGAAAGAGCACGAAGTGATGCAGTGTTACAGAATACAATCACGAAAAACTAAGAACGTTGCGGCAGATAGCCTTCGTCAGCAAACAAATTATAGGAAAACACAACATATAGACAAGGGGAAGACAATATAGTGATTACATTAAAGTGTAATAACCGAATGAGACATACGGAAAAATGAAGAAAACAAAATGAAAACAATGGAAAGCGAATGAAAAATAAAGTTGCTATTTATCTCAGAATCCAAAACTGTGAAACATATGTGAGTCAGTGATAAAGAATCCCAGAATGTAAAACTCAGGCAAGTAAATGATGAAGAATTCCAGATTGTGAATCTCACGTGAGTCAGTGATGAAGAATTCCAGATTGTGAACCTCACGTGAGTCAGTGATGAAGAATTCCAGATTGTGAACCTCACGTGAGTCAGTGATGAAGAATTCCAGATTGTGAACCTCACGTGAGTCAGTGATGAAGAATTCAAGATTGTGAACGTCACCTGAGTCATTGATGAAGAATTCAAGATTGTGAACCTCACGTGAATCAATGATGAAGAATCCCAGATTGTGAACCTCACGTGAGTCATTGATGAAGAATTCAAGATTGTGAACCTCACGTGAGTCATTGATGAAGAATTCAAGATTGTGAACCTCACGTGAGTCATTGATGAAGAATTCAAGATTGTGAACCTCACGTGAGTCATTGATGAAGAATTCAAGATTGTGAACCTCACGTGAATCAATGATGAAGAATCCCAGATTGTGAACCTCACGTGAGTCAGTGATGAAGAATTCAAGATTGTGAACGTCACCTGAGTCATTGATGAAAAATTCAAGATTGTGAACCTCACGTGAGTCATTGATGAAGAATCCCAGGTTGTGAAACTCACGTGAGTCAGTGATGAAGAATTCAAGATTGTGAACGTCACCTGAGTCATTGATGAAGAATTCAAGATTGTGAACCTCACGTGAGTCATTGATGAAGAATTCAAGATTGTGAACCTCACGTGAGTCATTGATGAAGAATTCAAGATTGTGAACCTCACGTGAATCAATGATGAAGAATCCCAGATTGTGAAACTCACGTGAGTCAGTGATGAAGAATTCAAGATTGTGAACGTCACCTGAGTCATTGATGAAGAATTCAAGATTGTGAACCTCACGTGAGTCATTGATGAAGAATCCCAGGTTGTGAAACTCACGTGAGTTAATTATGAAGATTTCCAGATTGTGAAACTCACGTGAATCAATTATGAAGAATTCCACATTTTGATACTCACGTGAGTCAGTGATGAAGAATTCCAGATTGTGAAAGTCGATGATGCTCGGACGCTTTACTTACCGCAGTTCCAACAATTGTATTCATAACTATCGCATTAGCAGATCGCAATGCGTTGATTTCGATAGATTGAGACGTCAGCAGTTCAGAAAACAATAGAAAACTATTAAACTTAAAATTGCCAGTTATTCTCAGGCAACAAATGCTGGAGTTGATTGCAACGTCGTGTAAATGACAGGCACACAAATGTAACTCATGGTCATCTTCAAGTGGTGTCGAGTACATCACAGTACTTCTTCTTCTTCTTCGTTCATCCGGAGTTTTTTTTCGGATGTGATTGCGTTGTGCCTGTTTACAGCAGAGCTGCGTTCTTGCGCCGTTAGGCCGACACATCCGACTTCTGCGGGCATTTGTTGACCGGGTTAACCTTCCCGGGGACATCACAGTACAGGACCAAGGACAGACACATAAATTTAACTCATGGTCACCTTCAAATGGTCTCAAGTACCTCACAGTACAGGACAACGTTCGCCGTCTTGAGGCTTGGGGGTATATGGTGCAGGCCCTATACAGTGCAAACCGCTTAAGGCGATCTCGGATGTAGCGAATTTCTGTTGTGAAGAACAATAGCGTATTGTGCATTGTAAATGCATTACTATATGCTTGAACTCTTATAAGAGGAATTTCTGATAAGAAGAACTATTTCTTGTGTTCCAGGTGAGTTCGCCTTATCTGATCTGCACTGTAATTGTATAGACCAGTCGACACTGGATGGGTGATGGGGTCTTGGGACGCGGCTCGCCTCACTTCCCATAGCATTTCCTGGCGTCCATTTTAAACCGGGTTAATGTTAAAGTTAGTAGCATGTCCTGTACAGGAGGTCGCAGTCAACCCCAGGATTGTTTTATCTGTTTGTGATTTACAAGGCAATTTTACGATCAGTATTTTACTATTGCCGGACTCCGTGGCGAAGGAGTTGCGGGCGCGGTTCGTAATCCCGTATACCCGTGTTCAAAACATGGCTGCGCGCGATTTGGCAGCAGACCGCTTTGTGTTGGTTTCGCGTTGGTATCGGTGCCAGTCTTTCAAAAAGCAATGGCAAACTACTGATCGTAAACTTGCTAAGAGATCCTTGCCTAGGGGTTAACGTCTTTCTCCGTAATCCCGTATATTCTCGTGAGTAACGTAATCTGCGCGAGAATCGGTAGCGGTTCTCGCCGTATTGGTAACTTAGGGGTATGTAAGCGGCTCGCTCAGAAAGCAATGGCAAACTACTGAGCGTCAGTCTTGCCTAGTACATCAACAGCAGCTGACAAATGCTGATGTTGACCGCAACGTCCTGTAAGGGATAAGCACCCAAAAAAAAATTAATAATAATAATGATTTGCTATTTCTTACTGAATTGCCGACGCAGTTTACAACAATGACTTGTTAAAGTCCCCAGCAATGTTAGCATTTTATTCCCCAAAAGTGCGCCCCTAGGGTCAGTCAAACGCTATAAAATGGGCCCTGTTTTAGGCCCTGCCTATTTCCACAATTGTTCAGATTCTAAGACGTCTGCGTGGCCGTGCGGCATAATGCGCTAAAACTTCCGGTGCCCTGACTGCGAGGTACGAAGTTCATTCCCTACACCGGTCATTTTGATTTCAATGTTAACTTCTGGTTCAGAAAGTGATGGCAAACTACTGAACGTAAACTTGCCGAGTAAATCGGCTCTGAAGGTTGTTTGTTCGATTCCGGGCCGCGTCCTTCGGTTCACGAGTGCATTTTTTCGGAGACTACTCGGGGTCGTCGCTGGAACTACGGAGTTTATGCTTTGTGTGACGCTTTCCGCGCTGCGGAAAGAGACTGGGCCATGTGGGATAAAATCCGGTGCAATGAAGTCGACCATGTCGACGTTTTGCCGAGTAAATCAACCTGGAGTTGATGTTGGTCGCCAAGTCCTGCTATGGACATACATTTGAAACTTCGAAATCAGATTACCTGCCACACAGGACACCAGTGATCTAAATCTCTTCAAACAAAACACTGGACATAGATCCCTTCATCCCAAGACACCTATACCCCGATGACGTGTCCTCAAGATTAGCCGCCCCAGGAGGGCGCCCCAGGCCAGGCTCCGTCTAGAGGGCGCCGTCTTTTGTTCCGCCGGGCCCATAAACCAGGACTAGATGAAAGTGAAACACTTGGCCACTTTCCCGTTTATAAACTAGACTCTCTCACCTTCACCTTTGACCTTCCTGCCTTTTGTACCGCCGGTGGTAAGGAGCCAGAAAACGGGAACTCATAAAGACGCGAGAAAGGACCCCCTGGTTAAGAATTACCAATTCTGTTTTAGTCAGGGATTGTACGCATGACAACATTTATGTTTTATGTCTAAATTCAAGACCACACAAAAGTTCCTTTCTTCATTTTGTTGTATGTTTTCTTTGACCACGTATTTATGATACTTCAATTCCGCATAAAAGTAATAATCATAAATATCAAACGTTGTCAAGAACAGAATAGACTACAATTATGAACAAGTAAAATTTAAAATAAAACGAGGAAGGAGACGTATGGCTGGGTCAGTTTTCGTGTTGTGAGTTTAGAAACTTAAATGTGTATTAAAAAAACGAAAGAAATAAAAGTTCAGGGCAGGACATAAACTAATAAAATTACGGTCAATATAGTTTTCAAAGTTAATATTTTCGAAATTGCAGTCGAGAGAGTTTTTATTGTTTGCGACATTTCTTCATTTCTTTAACAACACAGCGGTGAACAAGGAGATCATAGAAGTTGAGTGTAATTAAACATTCAAAGAACGGAATTGTGGACGTGGCGCAAGGATACATTGACATACTTGACCAAAAATAATAGTCAGCAGAGGTCACAACAAAGTCAGGACTACTTTTTTGCATTCGCTAGCTTTGAACGTAGTCCATACACATGCTTCTTTGTTCTAGTGCACTAGACTCATTTTTGTGTGTGGATTAGGTTTCTCTATTACCAGTGTCCCTCGCCATCAGGCGAACCCACTCCGACTTCAGGGGTACTTGTAATTTTCGTCCCCAAGTCAAGAACGAGAAGTCAACATTTTAGTCCAACTGACCGGTGTAGGGGTTGAACCCGCTACCAGCGTTCTTATCCATTCTTCCTTGCTGGCCTACTGTATGCGTGGACAATTCGCAGACAAGATGAGAAACATGGACAATTCACAGACAAGATGAGAAACATGGACAATTCACAGACAAGATGAGAATCATGGACGATTCACAGACAAGATGAGAAACATGGACAATTCACAGACAAGATGAGAAACCTGGACAATTCACAGACAAGATGAGAAACATGGAAAATTCACAGACAAGATGAGAAACATGGACGATTCACAGACAAGATGAGAAACATGGACAATTCACAGACAAGATGAGAAACATGGACGATTCACAGACAAGGTGAGAAACATGGACAATTCACAGACAAGATGAGAAACATGGACAATTCACAGACAAGATGAGAAACATGGACAATTCACAGACAAGATGAGAAACATCTAATGGCAGTGAAAGTGTGATTTCTGAGAAAATACAAACAATACAATGGCCGGACAGACAAAACAAACCAACGAGACATTCAGTCAAAAAAGCGTAAACTGATCAGAGAAAAGAGATGTTCTCAGTGAAGTCTTTCTAGCACTTTATAAGAAGAAATCAGCTTGAAAACATAGTGACAGCTGGCGAAATTGATGGGGGGAAGTAGCAAGAGGAAGACAGAAGTATATGACCGGCTGGCTACAGGGACACTAACAAGAAATAAGAACACAAACTTGGTGATGGTGTTAGATGACGAGCCATGACTGTCAACGCTTAACGACATGGCGCGAAATGATGATGATGGATTTTTAACGTGCACACAGTGCAGTCCGAATTTATCGCCCTCTTGCGAGAAGGTTTGTCATTCGAGCCACTACCCAGGGATCAAGAGGAGTCGAGAGGAATCGGCGAGGAAAACAGAGATGGGGAATATTATCTTATCTTACTTTGTTAAAATATACAGTCTTAATTGTGACACAAACCACGTCACAAACTCTGAGCTACTCCGGGTTTCTTGTTGCGTTGATCTTTTGGTGAGTGTTGCTGGGGTTGGCTGCGACGTCCTGTAAAGGACATACAATTAACTCAACTTACGTCACAATTCTCTTATTGCGTAAGTTAACTCTTAGCTCCCGCGCTCAAACATCCGTTTTCTCACGAGCTCATGTTGGTTTTGCGTCGTGATTGTTATTAATGCTTTGTTGGTCATTGCTCGAGATCAGTGGTTCTCAACCTTTTTTGGCCCGTTCCCCCCTTCACCATATTTTTAGGACGTCATTCCGCCCCTTACCATATTTTTAGAACGTCATTCCCCCCTCCCCCCCCCCTTCGTATTACCTCCCTAAAAATTTCCCCCTGCCCCTACACAGTATACGTAATAACTGAAGCTAAATTTAATAGCACATACTCAAACAAGTCTAGACATCTACATAAAATGTGATTTGTGGATCTACTTACGTTATAAAATGAATTTCAGAAGGGTGATACGTACAGAACCGTAAAGTATGAAGAGAAAAACAATATCAAGTAATAGTTTCTTGTATTAACACAATCTAGAAATAATCTTAATTACCCCCCCCCCCCTTCCCGGGAATTCCCCACCGGTTGAGAAACACTGCTCTAGATGGACCTATACACGACAATCCTGCCACATGTCAACACACAGATTAGCAGGGGTTACAAGGTCGGATATCTCAGCATTGAGGAGCACAAACAGCACAGTGCAATCAGAATTTAAAGTCGGACGCCATGAACTACGTCAGAAGTTAAAAGGGTGGTAGTGGAGTGTACCCCGTCACACTGCAACATCCCTGGACATGAAGAGACTGTCAAAATGGCAACTGAAGGTGGTAGCTTTTGCAGACATAAGCTTTGATGGGAACAGGCGGTGTATAAGAAGCATCTATAGAACCGACCCCCCAACACTTCACTGAGGTAAATGGAGGAAGGGGAGAAGAAGACAGAAAACCACATGGGGTTCTGAGCAACCAGGCCATCATAAAGCTGATGGATATTACCAACTGAGGACTAAACATTTGCTGCGTACGAAATATGGGAAACAGAAAATATAAGTTTGCAGACACCCATTCCGTGTGAGGATAGACTGGAGATGTCAACTACGTTAACTGAACTGCTCCCTTCTGCTGTATCTTCACCGTGAAGATATAGAGAGCTATGACGACGGTAGCACAGCTACTGGTAGGGTCTCCTTTGTCGGAAAGGTCGAGGGATGGGAACCAGACGAAGAGAGACACAAACCTGCTAGCTGCCTTGTAGGTAGATTGGGAACAGTCAAAGGCTATGAACCAGACGAAGAGAGACACATACCTGCAGCCTTGTAGGTATGCTGGGGGAAGTTAAAGGCTAGGCAAAACAAACCCCAAAAATGATTAACGAAGTTAGATATACTGGGCCACAGACTTGAGGACACAGTGCAACGCAATTCACGTGATAATGGTGATGAAGTTAAATGTTGCTTTCATTAAATATATTAAGGTTGACGTCGGAAGGCGGAAGAAGAAGAAGGATGAAGCAGGAGGAGTAGGCGCAGCAGTAGCAGCCACAGCAACAACAATAAGCGAAAGAAGAAGAAGAAGAAGAAGAAGAAGAAGAAGAAGAAGAAGAAGAAGAAGAAGAAGAAGAAGAAGAAGAAGAAGAAGAAGAAGAAGAAGAAGAAGGAAGAAGGAAGAAGAAGGAAGAAGAAGGAAGAAGAAGGAAGAAGAAGAAGAAGAAGAAGAAGAAGAAGAAGAAGAAGAAGAAGAAGAAGAAGAAGAAGAAGAAGAAGAAGAAGAAACAGTTAAGAGAATGAAGCAGTAAATATCTCCCTCCCAGTTCCAACCTATTACTGTCACCTAACCGAACAATTCACAGTCCCACTTATTCTGTCGCAAACACGAATGTAAAATATATAGTCTGCCAAATGCAAGATTTCTCTATTCCCAGTGAACATAAATCTGTGTGTGGCATGTTTTCTGTCTCTAAATAACCGCATACAAATGTTTATGTCACTACGACACTCTGAACTAGATATCAGTTACCAGACGACTACCCAAAAAATAGTTTAAAAGACTTATTTATAAACAAAAGAGACTCTAACAAAACCTCGGGGAACTTCAAATGCAAAATTCACACCCACGTACGGATTAAACGAATGAAAATTGGCCATAAATTTGGAGCCAGACGGGTGAAGGTTTAAATTCAGTGCGCCGACAAACACAATAGAATATTTCAAGTGTTTAAAGTCATGTTTTTAATCTAGCCCCGCTTGTGGCTTTGTCTAGGCCGTAAAAGGTTTTCAATTATCAAGCGTGTCTCTGTTAGCGAAACGCGGATCTTAATGTTCAGCGAGCACGTAGTTGGGGCATTATATGTTGTTGTACATTTTAAAAAAAACTTATAGTTTCTTTCTTTCTTTCTTTCTTTCTTTCTTTCTTTCTTTCTTTCTTTCTTTATGTCTTTCTTTCTTTCTTTCTTTCTTCCTTTCTTTATGTCTTTCTTTCTTTCTTTCTTTCTTTATTTCTTTCTGTCTGTCTTTCTTTCTTTCTTTCTTCCTTTCTTTATGTCTTTCTTTCTTTCTTTATTTCTTTCTGTCTTTCTTTCTTTTTTCTGTCTTTTTTTGTATTTCTTTCTCTTATTCTTTCTTTCTTTCTTTCTTTCTTTCTTTCTTTATGTCTTTCTTTCTTTCTTCCTTTCTTTATGTCTTTCTTTCTTTCTTTATTTCTTTCTGTCTTTCTGTCTTTCTTTCTTTCTTTCTTTCTTTATGTCTTTCTTTCTTTATTTATGTTTTTCTTTCTTTATTTATTTATTTCTGTCTTTCTTTCTTTTTTCTGTCTTTCTTTCTTTCTTTCTTTATGTCTTTCTTTCTTTCATCCTCTTTCTTTCTTTCTTTCTTTTTCTTTCTATAATTACCACCCGTCCGTCTCCTCCACTTCATCCTCGTCAACTACTATTACTACTACTACTACTACTACTACTACTACTACTACTACTACTACTACTACTACTACTACTACTACAACGCCGACTACTACTTGTGTTTGCGTGTGTACAAGGAAATGAGCAGGCTAACAGGCCTGCAGGTAATCTTACTGTTGAGAGCGGACGAGCCATGGACCAGGCTGATATAATAAATCTCTACGAGAAGTAAGACGTTTGCGAGAACCAAGTGGTGACTGTGAATCTACAACCATGGTCAGACTGCGAGAACAGCAAGTTAAAAGATGTGTGGCCATACAAGAACACTACGCAGGAAGCCACAGAAAATTAATAAACCAACACAGAACTGGTGTCGTTAGCCGCTACACGCTGCGGGATTTACTGTGGAGAGGATCCGAGCACTTATGGACGGAATGGTTCGATGTGTAATGAGGATGATCTATCGACTATCCAACTAACTAACTAACTAACTAACTAACTAACTAACTAAAACTACTGATACTACTACAACTATTATAGTCCGTTTACAAATGATTGCTTTCATTCACGATCAATGTTTTTGAAAACTGTCAGCTGCATCGTTATGAAATTTTTCTTGCCGTCTCGTATTTACCCCCACCCAAGGAATGTGTCGTTGACAGGTCCAAAGGCAGTTTAAATAATGGAAAGCGGCGACATTTCTTTGATGTTTTGGCGAAAATGTAGTGAATTCGCGTTAACAAACTTGTTTTACAGTAATGCACGTCAATTCGGGTGACGACACAAGGCAATCCAGATTCTTATGGAAGTGAGTGCAATGTGTAATATTAGTAAAGACAGAGAATGTACAGAGGCATGGGGTAAATAATGTGTAAATGGACAGGAAAGTAGAAGGAATATATTTCTTACCTTATTTTTCATTTCCTTCTTGTTTCTTAAGCTGCTGGTTAATAATGTGTACACAAGGAGTCATGTTACTAGGATGCATTTAGCTTTTCATATGGAGTTCGTGAAAGCTTCCAAACAGCTGTTCGTTAATGTGCGTATGGAGTGACCAGAGATGATACCGCAATTTAGTCATCATGTCCGTTTTTAAGGATCTGTTCAGCTGTCTGTATAGTTTGTTGACACGTACACATGGGTGACAGAACCGTTTTGAGTCTTCGTGAAAGATTGTCAATTTTACTGTTTACTGTTCAGAGATGGAATATGATTACCTGTTTTTCACGACGAATATAGTTGTAAATGCCTCTGTAGTGGGCTTCCTTCTTAACGGTCAAGATGTTAGTCCTCTCTTCATTGCAATTTATAGATTGATTCGTATGTTTGTGTGTTGTCCCCTCATTTGACAACTTGTTTATGCTCACGTTTCTTGTTATGCCACAATAAGTCAGTTTCCACGCAATATTACTCTTCTGTTTGTAGTCAATGCGTTTAGTAACTTTTTTTTTTTTTTAAATTATGCCAGTTGTTTGTCACAGTTGAGGGCTTGCGGAACTGAAAATTCATCACTGTAGAATACAAACTGTTGCCATTGACAAGTTGTAGTGTTTGTGCCGACGCTGTAATGTTTATGGCCTGCAATTCTTCTGAATAGTTGGAGCAAAATATCCCAGTATGTGTGCAAGTGGATTAATGTCTGCGATCTGCCTAGACCTTAATCTGGTCGGATGATTCCAGTAGGTTGGTGACTGCTCTCGATTGCATAAAATTCAATCTATCCTTTCTCCAGTAGTCATCTTCCTCTTTCAACACATGGTCCTCACATGCTTTCCAGTAACTTTTATCAATATGTAATAGCGCGGTCTGGGTTAGTATCTTGACGTCAGACAATTTGAATGTACCTCGTAGTATTCTCAGCTGCCACCTGTCCTTTAATTTTAGCCCACACAAGTTCTAGAGGGTTTTAATGAGAATGGTATGGTGAAAGTCTCAAGCACCTATGGCCATGCTCTTCTGTCAACTTGCCGATTTGATATTTATTGCTTCTTTTTTTTTTTTTTTTTGCGTCTGTTTTACAAGGGACAACAATTCTAGCTTGAAATACGTTTCTAGAAATGATATGCTTTCCATTCGGAGCCATATCTTTATAGCTTCCTTTATGCTCGATGTCGTGCGTATTTTGTCTTCTTGGGTAACAACATTGTGATATGATGCATTGTCCATTATTAGACAAGACGGTCTATCTAGGGATGGAAGCACTGAATTCTCGAGCCAATCTCTAAATAAATGACCATTCATCTCATGTTGATAATCCTTATTGTCTGTATGCTTTGATACGAACACGAGTCCAGCATTCTGTAGTAAGCCATTATGCCTACTACCAGCATGAGCTATGACCAAAGTCCGTGGCGAAGGGCTTACGAACGCGATTCGTGATCCCGTATACTCGCGTTCAAAACACAGCTGCGCGCGATTTGGTAGCAGCCTGCGTTGCGCTGGCATTTTACGTAAATGCTATGGGTGCCAGTCGTTCAGAAAGTAATGGCAAACTACTGAACGTAAACTTGCCAAGATATCAACAACAGCAAACAATGCTGGCGTTGGCTGCAAACATCCTGTAAAGGATATCCAACTAACTTTTATTTTTATGACCAAACGCTGTCCTTTACTAATGGGCACAAATCGCATTATCTTTCCATGCACTGATTGCCATTCCTTTTCAATTGTGTGGTGCGCATTGATCCAGGTTTGATCTAAATACACCATGTCATAATTTATTTTATTTGAGCATTTCCCTTAATTAACATAGGTATTTGCTTCTCACGACTTCTAAATGCGGTTGCTCGCAAATGATATTTCTACCTCCCCTGTACTTTCTAAACGTGAAGCCTAATGCCCTTATAATTTTCCACAAAGTTGTTTTGGATAGCTCTATGTCATTGTTCTTTCTCAACCAAACCCTAAGTTTTCTTACCGTCACTGTTTCTTGGGTATTCAGCATTTTTATAATAGCTCGCCTTATTACATCCTTGTCAAAGCTGTCTACAATTGCCTTTCTACATGCCGTTTGATTATTGCGTAGTGGTTTCATTCCAGATTCTTTCACCCATCGACGAAATTACCGTTTACTCAAACCCAATGCATGCACTGTTCTTTTCTCGTGATTTGTAGTAGTAGGAAACAGTTTCATTCGATCAGCATCTCGACAAAAATATGTGTACAACTTCATAGCGATAATTTGAAGTGTACACAATTTCACATTCAGTCTCATTCAACAATATTCACACATTCAGACGTTAGCGATAAATAGTAAAATTTACAAAATAATCACGTTTCGTGAAAGCTCCCACTACAGATAGAATTATTGAACACCTCTGAACACTCCCATTCCACTACATGAGGTTCTTGTCATAAGGTCATTCTTGTGCAACACGAGAGAATTCCCTATTGAACGCTGATGTTTCCGAGTGAAGATGTAATACATCTCATAATATACACTACATCTCTGACCTGTAAATTATATACCATGTATAAACAAAAATTGAAATCTGCTGTACAATCTCCAGCATAGTTGTTATTTTTTATTTTATTTTATTTATTTTTTTTTTTTTTTTGGGGGGGGGGGGGGGGGGGGGGTGGTTGTTTACATAATGATAAGATTATATACTAAATCTCATCATTTTCCCTCAGTTGGTTACTGAGATATGGAATTTTATATGGGGGAAAACAAATGTGAACGGACTATACTTCTATTAATATTGCCATTAATGTTGCTGCTGCTGCTGCCGCCACCGCCGCCACCGCCGCCACCACCGCCACCGCCGCCACCACCGCCACCGCCGCCACCGCCGCCACCACCGCCACCACCGCCACCGCCGCCACCACCGCCACCGCCGCCACCGCCGCCACCACCGCCACCGCCGCCACCGCCGCCACCACCGCCACCGCCGCCACCGCCGCCACCACCGCCACCGCCGCCACCACCGCCACCGCCGCCACCGCCGCCACCACCGCCACCGCCGCCACCGCCGCCACCACCGCCACCGCCGCCACCACCGCCACCGCCGCCACCGCCGCCACCGCCGCCACCGCCGCCACCGCCGCCACCGCCGCCACCGCCGCCACCGCCGCCACCACCGCCACCGCCGCCACCGCCGCCACCGCCGCCACCGCCGCCACCACCGCCACCGCCGCCACCACCGCCACCGCCGCCACCGCCGCCACCACCGCCACCGCCGCCACCGCCGCCACCGCCGCCACCGCCGCCACCGCCGCCACCGCCGCCACCGCCGCCACCACCGCCACCGCCGCTGCTGCTGCTGCTGCCCCGTTGCTGCTGCTGCTACTACTACTACTACTACTACTACTACTACTACTACTACTACTACTACTACTACTACTACTACTACTACTACAGTAACCTATTCACTTCGAGTCGTACTACCCTTAGCTATCACATTCTGCTCCGTCCATGCTCTTCCCATATGATTCATTTCTGTTTCTACTTCTCTTGTCTGTGTGTTTTAGATCTTCATCTGTTTCTTTTGTCCGTGCATTCAACACACAGGCTGTTCTAGTTATACTATTCTCTAGTTTTCTCAATCTATGTCCTAACCAGCGCTGTGGTCTTTTCTTCACCTCTTGGTTCGTTGGTATTTGTCTAGTTCTCTCCACGAGCTCCACATTGGTTCACTGGTATTTGTCTAGTTCTCTCCACGAGCTCCACATTGGTTCACTGGTATTTGTCTAGTTCTCTCCACGAGCTCCACATGTGTGTTTCATTCATGCCATCATCTCAGTGTGGTGCTACGTTTAATATCTGTTCACTTCCACGAATGTCCCAGCTTTATAAACACCCCTCTAGCCTCCTGTATTATTATTCTGATATACCTCCGCTCGGCAATGGCACATGATGATGATGATAACGACCCGGGACATCTTCGTGTCAGGTTCAAGACAGAACCTGTTTGACAAACTCATCAAAAACAGATCCCGCTAGTTCGCATCCACTCGCCACTTATTTGACACATAAACCCCATCGACAATTCCGTGACTTATTCAAAGACGAGCGGAGTTCAGCAAACAACGCCCAACTCTGGAGACATCTACTTCTACATAAGCGTGAATAAAGCAGTAAATTTACGGATTTTCTTTAAAATCCGGACCTTTTGTTGGGAGTTCATGCGGGACTTTGTCCGGACTTAAGCATATCAGGACTGGATTGGTTCGTTAAGCTCATTGGATATCACTGGCGTACCTAGTCTTTTGTTGTTATTGTGTGTTGGAGTTATCTCATTGTTCGGTTTTGCTCGTGACTTAGACATACCTTGCTCAGATGTCGACATTTATGTCTTTTCCTCCGTCGATGTGCCGTGCCGAGGTGGCGTGGAGCCAAGTGCAAATCCCCGGGACTGAACTGAAACCAAATCTATATCTAATTGACGCATTTCTTATCCTCGTCTTTTTGTCTTGCTTTCTTTGCTCTGTTTCTGGCTCTTTCTTTGGCCTTCTGATGAACATTATGGAGTTGCTGATGATAGTGAACAAATATTACATCGTATTTAGTTATGTAGGGACGGCAACTACAACACTAGTAGTAGTAGTAGTAGTAGTAGTAGTAGTAGTAGTAGTAGTAGTAGTAGTAGTAGTAGTAGTAGTAGTAGTAGTAGTAGTAGTAGTAGTGGTGGTAAAAGTGGTAGTAGTAGTAATAGTAGTAGTTGTAGTAGTAGTAGCAGTAGTAGTAGTAGTAGTAGTAGTAGTAGTAGTAGTAGTAGTAGTAGTGGTGGTGGTGGTGGTAGTGGTGGTAAAAGTGGTAGTAGTAGTAGTAGTAGTAGTAGTAGTAGTAGTAGTAGTAGTAGTAGTAGTAGTAGTAGTAGTAGTAGTAATAGTAGTAGTAAAAGTGGTGTATAGCCCCGACAGGCGAACAGAGCATTGCTTTGTTGATCCGGCAGCTTCTGCAGCTTGTCTTGTTCCAGATGTTCCAGTGTTACCTTTCCTCTGGAGTAAACTAAGCAGGCCTAGAGAGGGATCATGCCGCATAGGCAACACATGGTCTCTACATTTCAGTCCAGATTTTGTGCTGTGGACAGGTTATTATGCCTTTTTTAAGCAGTGTAACGAACTATCGTCTGTCAATTTCTCTTCCTTCCCTTTGTTCTTTTTCCACCAATTTTAACCAGTTGACACTAAATTCCCAAGAGTATTTCTCCGCGCAATGTATCAATAACAATCGTGTCTGTCTACATCTAATTTCCCGAATTATTTTTCGGTTTTAATTTTGTTTTTTTCTTGTAGGATCATCTCATTCATATTTCTGTCAGTCCGTGGTGTTTTTTTTTTTTTTTTTTTAAATTTAGTTCCTTTTCATATCCTTTACACGACGTCGCAGTCAACACCAGCATTTTTTGCTGCTGTGATCTCTTGGCAATTTTACGTTCTGTAGTTTGCCATTGCTTTCTGAACGACCGGCACCCATACCATTTCGTAAAAAATCAACGCAAGGTGGTCTTCCGCTAGATCGTCCGCAACTGTGTTTCGAACGCAGGTATGCGGGATTACGAACTGCGCCCGAAACCACTTCTCCGTCGTCCATGGTATTCTTTGCATTTTCCTCAGAAAACACATTTTAGCTGCCAGTTTGTTGCTGATTGTCCATGCTTCACGTACGTGCAACAGTATAGGTTCTTCATAGAGTTTGAACACTCTTTTAGGGTCGCTACATTACCCATTACAGCCATGAGAAACAGAAATTTCGAGAATATGACAACATGTCGACGGAAGACGTTTCAGAGTCTTGGGTCGTCTGTTGGGAGAGAGAAGCACTGGAAGACAGAGGGAGATGTGTTGGGAGAGAGAAGCACTGGAAGACAGGGAGATGTGTTGGAAGAGTGGAGCACTGGAAGACAGGGGGAGATGTGTTGAGAGAGTGGAGCACTGGAAGACAGGGGGAGATGTGTTGGGAGAGTGGAGCACTGGAAGACAGAGGGAGATGTGTTGGGAGAGAGAAGCACTGGAAGACAGAGGGAGATGTGTTGGGAGAGAGAAGCACTGGAAGACATGGAGATGTGTTGGAAGAGAGCAGCACTGGAAGACAGGGAGATGTGTTGGGAGAGTGGAGCACTGGAAGACAGAGGGAGTTGTGTTGGGAGAGTGGAGCACTGGAAGACAGGGGGAGTTGTGTTGGGAGAGTGGAGCACTGGAAGACAGGGGGAGTTGTGTTGGGAGAGTGGAGCACTGGAAGACAGAGGGAGATGTGCTGGGAGAGTGGAGCACTGGAAGACAGAGGGAGATGTGTTGGGAGAGTGGAGCACTGGAAGACAGAGGGAGTTGTGTTGGGAGAGAGAAGCACTGGAAGACAGAGGGAGATGTGTTGGGAGAGTGGAGCACTGGAAGACAGGGGGAGATGTGTTGGGAGAGAGCAGCACTGGAAGACAGAGGGAGTTGTGTTGGGAGAGTGGAGCACTGGAAGACAGGGGGAGATGTGTTGGGAGAGTGGAGCACTGGAAGACAGAGGGAGATGTGTTGGGAGAGAGAAGCACTGGAAGACAGAGGGAGATGTGTTGGGAGAGAGAAGCACTGGAAGACAGGGAGATGTGTTGGAAGAGTGGAGCACTGGAAGACAGGGGGAGATGTGTTGAGAGAGTGGAGCACTGGAAGACAGGGGGAGATGTGTTGAGAGAGTGGAGCACTGGAAGACAGGGGGAGATGTGTTGGGAGAGTGGAGCACTGGAAGACAGAGGGAGATGTGTTGGGAGAGAGAAGCACTGGAAGACATGGAGATGTGTTGGAAGAGAGCAGCACTGGAAGACAGGGAGATGTGTTGGGAGAGTGGAGCACTGGAAGACAGAGGGAGTTGTGTTGGGAGAGTGGAGCACTGGAAGACAGGGGGAGTTGTGTTGGGAGAGTGGAGCACTGGAAGACAGGGGGAGTTGTGTTGGGAGAGTGGAGCACTGGAAGACAGAGGGAGATGTGCTGGGAGAGTGGAGCACTGGAAGACAGAGGGAGATGTGTTGGGAGAGTGGAGCACTGGAAGACAGAGGGAGTTGTGTTGGGAGAGAGAAGCACTGGAAGACAGAGGGAGATGTGTTGGGAGAGTGGAGCACTGGAAGACAGGGGGAGATGTGTTGGGAGAGAGCAGCACTGGAAGACAGAGGGAGTTGTGTTGGGAGAGTGGAGCACTGGAAGACAGGGGGAGATGTGTTGGGAGAGTGGAGCACTGGAAGACAGAGGGAGATGTGTTGGGAGAGAGAAGCACTGGAAGACAGAGGGAGATGTGTTGGGAGAGAGAAGCACTGGAAGACAGGGAGATGTGTTGGAAGAGTGGAGCACTGGAAGACAGGGGGAGATGTGTTGAGAGAGTGGAGCACTGGAAGACAGGGGGAGATGTGTTGAGAGAGTGGAGCACTGGAAGACAGGGGGAGATGTGTTGGGAGAGTGGAGCACTGGAAGACAGAGGGAGATGTGTTGGGAGAGTGGAGCACTGGAAGACAGAGGGAGATGTGTTGGGAGAGAGAAGCACTGGAAGACAGGGAGATGTGTTGGAAGAGAGCAGCACTGGAAGACAGGGAGATGTGTTGGGAGAGTGGAGCACTGGAAGACAGAGGGAGTTGTGTTGGGAGAGTGGAGCACTGGAAGACAGGGGGAGTTGTGTTGGGAGAGTGGAGCACTGGAAGACAGGGGGAGTTGTGTTGGGAGAGTGGAGCACTGGAAGACAGAGGGAGATGTGCTGGGAGAGTGGAGCACTGGAAGACAGAGGGAGATGTGTTGGGAGAGTGGAGCACTGGAAGACAGAGGGAGTTGTGTTGGGAGAGAGAAGCACTGGAAGACAGAGGGAGATGTGTTGGGAGAGTGGAGCACTGGAAGACAGGGGGAGATGTGTTGGGAGAGAGCAGCACTGGAAGACAGAGGGAGTTGTGTTGGGAGAGAGAAGCACTGGAAGACAGAGGGAGCTGTGTTGGGAGAGTGGAGCACTGGAAGACAGGGGGAGATGTGTTGGGAGAGAGCAGCACTGGAAGACAGGGGGAGTTGTGTTGGGAGAGAGAAGCATCTATAAGACAGGGGGGATATGTGTTGGGAGAGAAGGAAGGAATAATACTATAAATCACACAGGAATAATACCATATGACACATAGAAATAATAATATAAGACACAGGAATAATACTATAAGACACATAGGAATAATAATATAAGATACAAAGGAATAATACTATAAGACACATAGGAATAATACTATAAGACATTTAGGAATAATACTATAAGACACGTACGAATACTACTATAAGACACATAGGAATAATACTATAAGACAATTTAAAATAATACTATAAGACAATTTAAAATAATAATATAAGTCACATAGGAATAATACTATAAGACACATAGGAATAATACTATAAGACACAAAGAAATAATACTACAAGACAATTAAAAATAATACTGTAAGACACATAGGAATAATACTACAAGACAATTAAAAATAATACTATAAGACACGTAGGAATAATACTATCAGTCACAGAAATTTTACTATAAGACACATATAAATAATACTATAAGACACTTAGGAATAATACTATAGACACATATGAATAATACTATAAGACACACAGCGATAATACTATAAGACACTTAGGAATAATACTATAAGACACTTAGGAATAATACTATAAGACACATATGAATAATACTATAAGGCACACAGCGATAATACTATAAGACACTTAGGAATAATACTATAAGACACTTAGGAATAATACTATAAGACACATATGAATAATATTATAAGGCACACAGCGATAATACTATAAGACACGTAGGAATAATACTATAAGGCACACAGCGATAATACTATAAGACACTTAGGAATAATACTATAAGACACATATGAATAATACAATAAGACACACAGCGATAATACTATAAGACACGTAGGAATAATACTATAAGGCACACAGCGATAATACTATAAGACACTTAGGAATAATACTATAAGACACATATGAATAATACAATAAGACACACAGCGATAATACTATAAGACACGTAGGAATAATACTATAAGACACACGGCGATAATACTATAAGACACATATGAATAATACGATAAGACACTTAGGAATAATACTATGAGACACATATGAATAATATTCTAAGACACAGCGATAATACCTCTTCTTCTGTGTTCATCCGGACTTTTTTTTCGGACGTGATTGCGTTGTGCAGAGCTGCGTTCTTGCGCCGTCAGGCCGACACATCCGACTTCTGCGGGCATTTGTTGACCGGGTTAACCTTCCCGGGGCAGCGATAATACTATAAGACACGTAGGAATAATACTACAAGACACACGGCGATAATACTATAAGACACATATGGATAATATTATAAGACATATTGAAATAATAATATAAGATACATATGAGTAATAATAAAAGATACATAGGAATAATACTATAAGACACAGATGTATAATAATATAAGACACATAGGAATAATACTATTAGACACATCGGAATAATAATAATATAAGACACATAGGAGTAATACTTTGAGACACAATGGAATAATACTGTAAGACATATTGGAATAATACTATAAAACACATGGAAATAATACTATAAAACTCATATGAACAACACTATCCGACACATGGGATTAATATTATAAGACACATGGGAATAATATTATAAAACATGTGGGAATAATACTATAAGATACATAAGAATGAAACTATAAGACACATATGAATAATACTATGAGACACGTGGGAAAAATATTATAAGACACATGGGAATTATACTGTAAGACACGTGGGAATAATGCTATAAGATACGTAAGAATAAAACTATAAGACACATAGGAATAATACTATAAAACTCACGGGAATTATACTATAAGACACATTATAATAATACAATAAGATATAATACATAAGAATAAAACCATAAGACACATTTATCTCGTTAGCGTAGTCGCGGTGGAACCGTAGTCAGTACACTTTTCTGCCAAGACAGTAGCCTTTGTTTGATCCTCACCTGAGGATGGCATTTTCTTTTTCTACCAGTACTGCTTTCACAAACATCAGAAAGAGGCAGTCATCGGCTTTATTTTTTTTTTTTTTGTGTGTGTTTTTTGGCCACATTATGAGAAGACTAAACTGGAACATGTTGTGACAACCGGAAAGATTTCAAGAAAGAGAGATAGAGGAAGACAGTGTGAGAAGATTCTTGGCAGTCTTGTGTCATGGCACACGAAGTGATCCATGCCGTCAGAGATGGCAATTTGTGGAGAGGCATGATTGTCTATGCCAGCCGGCAAGGCAGTGGATGATGATGATGATGATGATGATGATGATGATGATGATGATGATGATGATGATGATGATGATGATGATGATGATGACTGCTCTCGTGTGGACCCAGTCTCATAAAAGTTTGCTCACCCGAACCCATATATCATAGCCTAGAATATGTGAATTCCTCACACTTCACATCAGTATCTACAATGCCTCTCGCTGCCTGTACCTTTACCTTTTCACTCATTCAAATATCGGAGAATACGTCAGGTTGGACAGTCATAATCGCCAACGCCTGTTCTGCACCGAGCGCGTAACAACACAATTGCGACACATAATTCCCTTGATATCTTAGTATGGAAGTGGGTCAGCGACATGGGAACAGAAAAGAAGGTTATTTAGTATTCTTTGTTGTTGTTTATTTAATCTTTTAAAGGCTTACACATCCTTTATGTGCTTACACATATCAGTGTCATTATACACAACTGTCACTAGTTTTGCTTTCAAGACATCATTGAATGGCGACCCCCTACATCTCGCTTTTGTATCTCGTTAACATGATCCTTCTCTCCGCTTTATAAACTTGGAAAACTACATTTTTCATTTCGGGAATTCCAAGCGCGTTCTTATAATGAGGATATTATTATAGCAATTATTTGATCATTATGGCCGTCAAATATATTCTCACTGCGCATGTCACTGCAGACATAAACGGCCTTCTTTCTCCGAGTAGACAATAGGACCCTTTCACTGTAAATTATGTTTCACGAAAGGCCCTTACTGACAGGGGGGAGGTTTAATCTGGCAGGCTGACACGTGCGGCCAGGCTAGGTTTTTCCCGCCGCTGACAGGATTTGGAGACTTAAGTTTTTGTCTAGGGAGGTTAATCCTGGACGTACCCAGGTCGTCTGTTTGGGCCGGCCCTGGTAGATCCTTCAGCAAATTTGTCGTCCTAATTGAAATCTCGCGCTGTCTCGTGTCAGTTCGTGAACTTTGAGCGATTAGGGGAGGGTTGTGAGAGGGGGGAAAGGGGTGGGGGAGAGAGGGGTGGTTGATGTAGATTGTAGCTTGTTGGTTTATTGTCAAGTGAACCGTGGTATGGATATATATGTATACACAGACAGACAGACAGACAGACAGACAGACAGATGTAGACAGACGTACATCAGACAGACATACAGACCAACAGGCATACAGATGTAGACATACATACATCAGACAGACAGACAGACAGAGAACAGACAGACAGACGCAGGTGGTAGACAGACAGACAGACAGACAGATGGTAAACAGACAGTCAGACAGACAGTTAATTATATACACTGACATATAGACAGCTGCCTAAGAAAGCAGCCTGGCAGTCAGGTAGGTACACAGAAAGGCAGATAAACAGAAGTCTGCCTACCCACAACAGTGACAGACAGGACTGAAATAGAGGCACTAGTTCCCTGGCTGAATGTGTGAACTGTGCGGTACATCTTGTTTTTGTGTGATAGATGTGTGAACATAATTGTGGGGTTTTTTGTTGTTGTTGTTCGCATATGCTTTACAGGACATCGCTGTCAACATCAGCATCTTTCAGCTGATTGTTGATCTCTTGGCAAGATTACGCCCAGTAGTTTGCCATTGCTTTCTGAGCGTCTGGCTCACATACCCAGTAAGTTACCGGCGTGGAGAGAACCGCTACCGATTCTCGCGCAACGTCACGTTACTCATGAAAGTATACGTTATTACGGAGAAAGTCGTGTAACACCTAGACCAGGGAGACCGGTAATTGTGTGATAGATGTGTGAACAGTATTGTGTGATAGATGGTGGGAATATACTTGTGTGATAGATGATATGAACATACTTGTGTGGTAGATATGTGAATATACTTTTGTGATAGATGATGTAAATATACTTGTGTGATAGATGGTATGATCAAACTTGTGTGGTAGATATGTGAATATACTTTTGTGATAGATGATGTAAATATACTTGTGTGATAGAAGGTGTTAATAAACTTATGTGATAGATTGTGTAAATGGTATAACTTGGCGACTAGATCAGAATCCTCACATAATGTCTCTCTTATCTTTGAGATCTTCTCTGCCGACCTGCTTTCAGTTAGCGTCGAATGTTGGGGGAGGCGCTTACCAAATGCCACACCAAACATTGTGCCAACGGCTTCGGGCGGAGGAGCGCAATTGGGAAGGCGCAAGCCTTATCCTGGTGCAAGGAAATGTAACCTAAATACTAAATGTCGTGGCGGGACAGAACAGGCCATGAGCCTTGGTCGGCAACTGGTCTAGGATCGAAGCTCCGAGAGGTGGACTGTTCGAGCATTGCTTTGCTGATCCAGCAGCTTCTGCAGCTTGCTTTGTTCCAGGCATATTGGTGTTACCTTTCCTCTGGAATAAACAAGGCAGGCTGAGAGGGGGGGGGGGGGGGGGATCATGCTGCATAGGCAATACACGGTCTCTACAATTAAGCCCAGGCTTTGTGTTATTTTTTAAACACAATGTAACAAACTATCGTTTGTCAAGACGGCAAAGTGCTAGTCATCATCATCATCATCATCATCATCATCATCTTCCACTTCTGCCGTCAAGTGTCGTGGGGAGGAATAATTTGCGCTCCAGCGCCCGGTGGGCGGCACTGGATAGTGTCATTCCGTGTGGATGTACAATGTCTTTGATGTCGTCAATCCATTTTCTTCTTGGACGTCCTCGTGGTCTCGTCGCAGATGATCTTTGATGTAAGGCCAGTGATGGTAGTTGTTGGTGTTGCATTCTAACGACTTGGCCAAACCACTTGATCTTCTGTCTTTCAATAAATGTGGCACAAGGTGTTGATCCCACAGTCTGTCTGATAATAGCATTTCTTCCTCGGTCTCGGATTGTTAAGTTGGCAGCTCTCCGCAGGCATCTCATTTCGCAGGTGTTGATTTTGCGAAGGTGTAATTTGGATAAAGTCCAGGTTTTAGATTGGTGTGAATATGCTGATTATTATCTGTCGTTTTGCGGACATAGGTATATTTCGATGTTTCAGTACTGGTAGTAGTGCTAGTAGTAGCATATTTTCTCAAACTTTTTAAAAATAATTACTCAAATATGCATCTAGAAAAAATATGTGTCTAGTGACGTGGCTGGGGCAACAGAGAACAGATATGTGTGGAGTGACGTGTACCGAGAAGCGGTACAGCCAAAAAATGCTGGGATTGACTGCAACGTCATTTTAGCAACTAACATTTTAGCATAGGCGTGAGTGTTGGTTGGGCTTTTTGGATTATCCTTACACTCGATCAACACTTTCTGGAGAAAACTGACCACCTGCGACGTTGTCGAGCGAGCAACGTTTTCTATTATAACAGCATTGACAACACTGTTTTAATATCTCCCTTCCTTTCCGCAGAATGTCCGAGGCAACCGGCTGGAGAAGGCTGACATCTTGGAAATGACTGTTGAATACATCCGACAACTTAGCAATGAAGGTTTGTTTCGTTAGTCCACAGAAGTTGCAAATTTGTAGTTGAGAATTCAAACTTCAATACTGGAGATTTAATTTTTCAGACTATACGATTCAAATTGTAGGTGGAAACGTTTATCTTTTAAAACATGAAGACTCGAGTATTTTTTTAAAGTGTTAATTGACACTTGACAGTTTCAATCTGACAGTTCAAAGCTATACATCAACAACAAGAGAAAGAACAAGAACATCAACAAGTAACTGGGAGGGCGGTAGAAGAAATGGGGGAGACGACGAAGAAGAAGAGAAAGAGAAAAGAACAAGACTAAGAAGACCAAGCAGAACAAGACTAAGAAGAAAAAGTGGAGCAAGGTTAAGGAATAAGATGATGATGACAATGATATGAGGATGATAAATAATACCATGGACAGACAGAAAAACCAATGACCAAGTACTACAAGAAGCACATGAACATCGTAAACTGATTAGAGAAATTAGACGTAGACAGTCAACAGTTTTTGGTCGCGTTATGAGAAGAAATAAATTGGAGAACTTGGTGACAACTGCCAGGATTGAGAGGACGAGAACAAGGAGAAGGCAGAGAAGAAAATACGTGGATGGCTTGGCCATGTATTATGGTCTAGACAAGAAAACTGAGCTGATCCACGACTCTGGTGATTGAGTGCGATGGCGAAACATGACCGCCCACGCTTATCGGCAGGGCACCTGATGAATGAAAGATGCTGATATTGATGATAACAAGGATCATGAGTTTATACATATCTTGGCAGGATATTCAGTGCGACGACTCCAGTGAACTTTCATAATATATGCATGCATCTACCTTACAACTTGTTTTTTTTTTCGTTTATTTATTTATTTATTTATTTATTTATTTATTTATTTATTTATTCATTCATTTATGTTGCTCGCCCATGCAGTTAATACTGCGAAGTTACTCTGGTGATTTCCTCCAAACTCCCATATTCACACCACAGATGTATATGCAATAAATGTTCTACATTATGTGGCTTTCATGTGTGCGGGATAGTGGGTATTCCCTAACAAAGTGCCTCCTTCCCTCCGCTAGCATACGGGACACACTTGGGCAAGGTGTAGTACCCATTTATCCCATGACCAGGGTCACGTGTGGCCATGCCAGCAGGTGGTGGATGGAGCAGTGAGCTGCCGACAGATAGTTGATTGTTATGGTCTCAAGTTTGATGACAGTAGGCTGAGACCGACCTGTATGGTCACTGCCAGGAAGGAAAGCAATGGCAGTATACCTTCTCTTCTGATGCCCAGCACGTCTTGATCCATCAATTCACCGATTATCAGATGAACGACAGATCCAAGACTGTTGATTGTGTGAGATTGCGAACCATGACCGCACACGGTAACTGGCACGGCACATGATGCTGCTGATGATGGTGAGCTTCCAAATTTATGTTGGAAGATTCACAGTGCAGTCAACAATAACCGTTATATTCCAATTGTCAAATTATTATTACAAGTCGACGTTCACAAGTATTATACTTAAAATGAACGTATGTAATATTTTTTTAAGAATTGATAACTCGAAATATTGCATATAGAACTGATAGCCCTAAATGTTGCATTTAGAACTCATGGCTCGAAATATTGCATATTCAACAGATAGCTCAAAATATTGGATATAGAATTGATAGCTAGAAATATTGCATACAAAATTGATAGTTCGAAATATTGCATACAAAATTGATAGTTCGAAATATTGCATACAAAATTGATAGCTCGAAATATTGCATACAAAATTGATAGTTCGAAATATTGCATACAAAATTGATAGTTCGAAATATTGCATACAAAATTGATAGTTCGAAATATTGCATACAAAATTGATAGTTCGAAATATTGCATACAAAATTGATAGTTCGAAATATTGCATACAAAATTGATAGTTCGAAATATTGCATACAAAATTGATAGCTCGAAATATTGCATACAAAATTGATAGTTGGAAATATTGCATATAGAACTGCTATCGGAACGTGGATATTGCTGACCTGTTGTATATTTCTCGTACTTGCAGGATCTCCTGTTTCCTGTTTACAAACTGCCTACGAGCGTGGAGTTGAAAGATGCGTCAGAGAAATGTCCGAGTTCATGCTGTCCCAGCATGACGTCATCGACAGCAGCGTGACCCACAAACTCACCAATCACTGCCGGAAGATGCTCGGGCATCATTACCCTCAAGCTGACCATGTCCAATCACAACTTACCGGAAGTAAACGAGCAGTTACCACGACGACAGAAAACATGGCTGACAGTTCCACATCTCCTAAGCTATACAGAATCGATGACGACAATGAAAGCAACGTTGGTGTCTGTGGAGAAGAGGATTTAGCCAGCGGTGATAACCAGACCCTCAGAGAAACATCACAGGCAGGAAGTCTTATGCCAGCTCGATCTGCTAGCCCAACTCCTGTGGGATTGCATTTTAATCCGATGATATCCAGTTGTACAACATCGCCTCTCATCCAAACTGCAATTCCAAATTCTTCTAATCCAAATGCCTGCTTAATTATCAACTCCGAACCAGTTGGCAGCAGCAAAATGGAGTTTCCTATCGATGACTATCGGGATCACGTCCTCACTTCAAATTGTAAAGACTCCACAGAAACGAATCCTGCCAACCCCTCAATCAAACACACAAATACATCGAGTCAATCCTTCAGCCCAAACATCGAAACAGAAACAATGCCCCTTAGTATTACGTCAACAAGTATCACTCCGCCATTATCTAACTTTATTAGCAAGCCGGTTTTTTTCTCATGCCCAGGTAATATTTTTATTCTGGTGGACAAACCGGCAGTTGTACCTCAGTCACAAAGCCTTCTGCCAGGGTCAGTGATTCCCGTTGAGCAAAATGTCCTCACACTTTTGCCTACGCCCATGACGTACAAACTTCCTACATCCTTGGCCTACACTTCTGTTGATAGAACCGGCACCGAAATTGGACTCCCCCAGGCAATCACGTCTGGCAACTGTGGACCATCTTTCAGTTTACAATCCATGATTCCTCAAAATCAGACCACCGTTAACAATTTTACTTCCGGGTCAGAAAATCCTGTTTCTATTTTACTCAATCCAGGAGTTCTGGTAAAACACGAACCGGCGAACAACCTGCATTTACCCCGGGGACAAAACCCGACAGCCCAGTATCTACTCCATTCTCAGGATCATCAAAACGACAACAGACAAGTATTTCAGCCATGCACAAACACATTCAGTCATTTTCAAAACACGTCTGGCCAGATTTTTCAAACAAGTCAGGGTAATAATATACAGTTTTTTCAGAACGTGCAGCCAGTGCCAAGCGCAGCAGTTCAACAACACCAAACTGGCAAGATGATGCAGAAGAACTCGTTACCCAGTGCAGACAATACAACTGACGGTGCCAATGCTCCTGCAGGTTTCACGTTTTCTCCTTTTAACCATGCTTCCATTATTCCGGGGAAGAAACTCCCGGAAGTTCAACACAGACTTCCTGAACGCAGACAACCAGAATACAGAGTTCTTGAGCACAGTCCAGGGAACACTAAACTACCCGAGCATATTCCAACAGAAAATAAATTGCCTTATAATAAACTTCTCGAACACAAACTACCTGAGCCCAAACTAATAGAAAATAAAGTACCGAAATCAGTGTCTCCAAAGGGATATAAACAACCGGCCACAATCAGTCAGACCTCACAGTCGTCAGAAACACAAAATGGCTACTCTGTTGTGGACAGTTTAAGTGTATCTGAACGTTGTTCTCCAGACTTTGAAGATTTGCCAACTGATCTCAGACACGCCCCTCCAGATGACTCTTGTCTCTTTCTCTCCGCCAGCTCTAGACTTGCTGCTCCTGGGCACAACTCATCATCTTCAAATGAAACATTCCACATCAGAATGCCTTGTGATGAAAGGTCCAGTATATTGAATGCAGGATCTTCAACGCGGATGGATACAGCAACTAACGAATACGTTCGTATCCCACACTCTACAAGCCAAAGCGTCAACCACACTCCTGATTCATCAATTGAAGGTTGCGATTTGTACAAAATCCCGAGCCCTAAGTCGAGGGCGGCTTCTCGTGTACATACAAGCTCCAACCCCGACACCCATGAAATGTTCAGTTATCTGCAAGAACGAAGCGAAGTTTTAGATCTCAGTTGGAAGGTTCCGGGTAACTCTTGCTGCAGACATGAAAGTATTGACGTGGATATCAACAATAACGCCGTTGGGAGCACTGACCTATACAGTGACAGCAATCATATCCCTCCAAAGTGTTCTCTTGGTGTCATTATGTCTAACGAAACAAACAAAATGAACTTCTGTATATCTAACGTAACAATTACCAAAGATATATCAAATCAAGCCTACACACAACAGGAAACGGTAGGATCTTCTCCATGCTCTACATCCAACACAGGGCTTGTCGGAAGTTCTGTTTGGAGACCATGGGGAAATAATCCAGAAATTAAAGATCTTCATTGAATTATGTCCCTTGTAAAAACAGGGGCAATAGTATTGTGAATATGAAATTTGAATTGTTAACTTCTTACATTTCCTTATTATTTCCCTTCCATAATTATAAAGTGTTGAACAAATAAACATTTTATGTTAAATTAAGGGACGAGAGAGCGCAAGATAGAAAGACAGACAGACAGAGAGCGAGGGAGAGAGAAAAAAAGAAGACACCACAATGGTTTCTTGTCAGAAATACAAGTCATGCAGAAATAATAAACTTGAAAGAAAACGTAATTGAACTGAATTGATTCGAACTTTATTTTAAAAGGGTTACAAATTGGGCACGTAGGCCCGTCTTACATTCGGCCCTTCCAATCACTCATCTTTCGTTCATTAACAGTGCATGATACATTCACATAGGAAAACAAATTGTCAAATGAATGTTGTAAGAATAAACAATGCATATTATCATGTTATGTGACACATTCCCCCTCCCACACACACATCCTGCATCAACACACACACACACACACATCCCTCACCCACCACACATCCCCCACCCACTCAAACATCCCCCAACAACCCATACATCTCGCACCCACACACACACACACACACATCCCTCACCCACATCCCTACCCACACACATCTCCCAACCCACTCACACATACCCAACCCACACACACTCACCCATACACACATGCTCCACCCACCCACACACCCCTAACCACACACACATCCCGCACCAACCCACACACATCCTTCTCCCACTCACACATCACCAACCCATACCCACACATCTTCTCATCCACACACACATCCCCAAACACACATTTCCCCACCCACCCATACATTTCACATCCACCCACACACCCCACCAACCACACACATTCTCCCACAACATCCCCCACCCACACACATCTCCCACCCACACACATTCTCCCACTGACATACATCTCCCACGCATACACACATCCCCACACCCCTTACACGCGCCCAAACATACCCACACACACACACATATCCCCCACCTACCAACACCGACACATTCCCCAACCGCTAACACCCACACATACCACTACCCACCAACACCCAGAAAAACACACCAACTCAAACACATCCCCCTCTTCATGATTCTGGTGTACAATAGCAATAGTTATAGCATGCGTGATTCTGGTGCACAATAGCATTATTTATAGCATGCGTGATTCTGGTGTACAATAGCATTATTTATAGCATGCGTGATTCTGGTGTACAATAGCATTATTTATAGCATGCGTGATTCTGGTGCACTAATAGCAATAGTTATAGCATGCGTGATTCTGGTGCACAATAGCAATGGTAATAGCATGCATGATTCTGGTGCACAATAGCATTATTTATAGCATGCGTGATTCTGGTGCATAATAGCAATAGTTATAGCATGCGTGATTCTGGTGTACAATAGCAATAGTTATAGCATGCGTGATTCTGGTGCACAATAGCAATGGTAATAGCATGCATGATTCTGGTGCACAATAGCATTATTTATAGCATGCGTGATTCTGGTGCATAATAGCAATAGTTATAGCATGCGTGATTCTGGTGCTACAATAGCAATAGTTATAGCATGCGTGATTCTGGTGTACAATAGCAATAGTTTATAGCATGCGTGATTCTGGTGTACATATAGCAATAGTTATAGCATGCGTGATTCTGGTGTACAATAGCAATAGTTATAGCATGCGTGATTCTGGTGCACAATAGCAATAGTTATAGCATGCGTGATTCTGGTGTACAATAGCAATAGTTATAGCATGCGTGATTCTGGTGTACAATAGCAATAGTTATAGTATGCGTGATTCTGGTGTACAATAGCAATAGTTATAGCATGCGTGATTCTGGTGTACAATAGCAATAGTTATAGCATGCGTGATTCTGGTGTACAATAGCAATAGTTATAGCATGCGTGATTCTGGTGTACAATAGCAATGGTAATAGCATGCATGATTCTGGTGTACAATAGCAATAGTTATAGCATGCGTGATTCTGGTGCATAATAGCAATAGTTATAGCATGCGTGATTCTGGTGTACAATAGCAATAGTTATAGCATGCGTGATTCTGGTGTACAATAGCAATAGTTATAGCATGCGTGATTCTGGTGTACAATAGCAATAGTTATAGCATGCGTGATTCTGGTGCACAATAGCAATAGTTATAGCATGCGTGATTCTGGTGCAAATAGCAATGTTATAGCATGCGTGATTCTGGTGCACAATAGCAATAGTTATAGCATGCGTGATTCTGGTGTACAATAGCAATAGTTATAGCATGCGTGATTCTGGTGTACAATAGCAATAGTTATAGCATGCGTGATTCTGGTGCACAATAGCAATAGTTATAGCATGCGTGATTCTGGTGTACAATAGCAATATTTATAGCATGCGTGATTCTGGTGCATAATAGCAATAGTTATAGCATGCGTGATTCTGGTGCACAATAGCAATAGTTATAGCATGCGTGATTCTGGTGCACAATAGCAATAGTGATAGCATGTCTGATTCTGGTGCACAATAGCAATAGTTATAGCATGCGTGATTCTGGTGCACAATAGCAATAGTTATATCATACGTGATTCTGATGCACACTAGCAATGGTTATAGCATGTCTGATTTTGGTGTACAATAACAATAGATATAGCATGTCTGATTCTGGTGCACAATAACAATATATATAGCATGTCTGATTCTGGTCACAATAGCAATAGTTATAGCATGCGTGAATCTGGTGCACAATAGCAATAGTTATAGCATGCGTGATTCTGGTGCACAATAGCAATAGTTATAGCATGCGTGATTCTGGTGCACAATAGCAATAGTGATAGCATGCGTGATTCTGGTGCACAATAGCAATAGTTATAGCATGCGTGATTCTGGTGCACACTAGAAATGGTTATAGCATGTCTGATTCTGGTGCACAATAGCAATAGTAATAGCATACGTGATTCTGGTGTACAATAACAATAGATATAGCATGCGTGATTCTGGTGCACAATAACAATAGTTATAGCACACGTGATTCTGGTGCACAATAACAGTAGATATAGCATGCGTGATTCTGGTGCACAATAACAATAGTTATAGCATACGTGATTCTGGTGCACACTAGCAATGGTTATAGCATGTCTGATTCTGGTGCACAATAGCAATAGTTATAGCATACGTGATTCTGGTGCACAATAGCAATAGTTATAGCATGCGTGATTCTGATGCACACAAGCAATGGTTATAGCATGTCTGATTCTGGTGCACAATAGCAATAGTTATAGCATGCGTGATTCTGGTGTACAATAGCAATAGTTATAGCATGTGTGATTCTGGTGCACACTAGCAATGGTTCTAGCATGCGTGATTCTGGTGCACAATAACAATGGTTATAGCATATGTGATTCTGGTGCACACATTTAGATCCTTATCGAAGACTCGAACTGTATACTCTCTGAGGCTACCACAGAATCACGGCTAAATCCGCCTCCATGATGTTAGATAATCAGCACCCACGTCTTGCACTGAGAACGTGGAGCATGCTGGGAATGAGTGAGTCTCTGGACTTATCTAGAGGCGTGGCACCATGCCCATTGCCAGTTCCTAAGTTATCCTGTCGTACAAGAGTAAACATTACAGTCAGTATGAACAATATCATCAACAAAAGCAACAATAACGGCAACAGAGGTGACACAAAACAACAACAATGACAACGGAAACAACACAAAATCAACAACAGAAGCAACAGCATCAACGGCAACAACACCCCGTACATACCATTAGCTATCAGGTCCTAGACAGCAGTGTATTTATTCGCTAACTCTTGGTCTACTGTGTGCCACGTTAACTGGCTAAAAAGCTCCCCCTCCCCAAATTTACCAAACTCCATTTAGAATGGCTCCAGTACTTGAAACTCTACCAGTTAAGATTATGTCAAATATTTCCCAGTAGTTCTTCTTCTTCGTTCATCCGGAGTTTTTTTTTTTCGGACGTGATTGCGTTGTGCCTGTTTACAGCAGAGCTGCGTTCTTGCGCCGTTAGGCCGACACATCCGACTTCTGCGGGCATTTGTTGACCGGGTTAACCTTCCCGGGTCCCAGTAGTTCGTAAATGAAACAAATTGTCAAGTATTAGATTCTAGTAGTTCTACCAGAGTAAGTCAAATATTTGTTCGGTATTAGATTCCAGTAGTTCTACCACAGTACGTCAAATATTTGTCCGGTATTAGATTCCAGTAGTTCTACCAGAGTAAGGCAAATATTTGTCCGGTATTAGATTCCAGTATTTCTACCAGAGTACGTCAAATATTTGTCCACTTTTATATTCCAGTAGTTCTAACAGAGTAATTCAAATATATGTCCGGTATTAGATTCCAGTAGTTCTACCAGAATAAGTCAAATATATGTCCGGTATTAGATTCCAGTAGTTCTACCAGAGTAATTCAAATATATGTCCGGTATTAGATTCCAGTAGTTCTACCAGAATAAGTCAAATATATGTCCGGTATTAGATTCCAGTAGTTCTACCCGAGTAAGTCAAATATTTGTCCGGTATTAGATTCCAGTAGTTCTACCAGAATAAGTCAAATATTTGTCCGGTATTAGATCCAGTAGTTCTACCAGGTGTCAAATATTCGTCCACTGTTATATTCCAGTAGTTCTACCCGAGTAAGTCAAATATATGTCCGGTATTAGATTCCAGTAGTTCTACCCGAGTAAGTCAAATATTTGTCCGGTATTAGATTCCAGTAGTTCTACCCGAGTAAGTCAAATATATGTCCGGTATTAGATTCCAGTAGTTCTACCCGAGTAAGTCAAATATTTGTCCGGTATTAGATTCCAGTAGTTCTACCAGAATAAGTCAAATATTTGTCCGGTATTAGATTCCAGTAGTTCTACCCGAGTAAGTCAAATATTTGTCCGGTATTAGATTCCAGTAGTTCTACCCGAGTAAGTCAAATATTTGTCCGGTATTAGGTTCCAGTAGTTCTACCAGAACTACCAGGAGGTGAAGATCGTCATAGGGGAGTGGCAATTATTTTTAACCGGAAAACATCAAAATCTGTTCAAGGATATTGTGCCGTGTCGGACAGAGTTCTACTAGTTCAATTAAGTGGCAGACCTTTTAGCATAAATATTATTCAAGTATATGCCCCAACAGGAGAATCCAGTAAAGATAGTGTAGAAGAATTGTATAATGACATAGAGTCTGCCTTAAAGACATGTAAAAATTCAGAAATAAACTTCATAATAGGGGACTTCAATGCAAAAGTAGGAAATCAAGGGGATAGATACACATTAGGAAACTATGGTTTAGGAGAGAGAAATGAAAGAGGTTACAGACTCGTGGAGTGGGCAAAAGAACAGGAAATGATTGTAGGAAACACCTGGTTTAAGCAACACCCTAGAAGATTATGGACATGGATGAGTCCTGATAGCAGGATTAGAAACCAGATTGACTACATTCTCATTAGCAGAAGATTTAGAAACGCGCTAACAGTAGCAAAAACAGTTCCCAGTGCTGATTGTTATAGTGACCACAGATTACTCACATGAACATTGAGGATAAAGTTGAAGAAAGTCAAGTATATAACAGGAAACACTAAATATGATTTGTGTACATTGAGTAATGACAAGGAAATACAAAACAAATTCAACATAGAAGTACAGAACAGATTTGAAATATTGTCTGATCTAGAGATATTATTCCAGGATGTGGATGATCAATGGGAAACGTTGAAGAATTCAATCAATGTGGCTGCAGAAACAACTATTCCAAAATTAAAGAAGGTGGGTCGTAAGAAATGGATGACTGAAGAAATTTTACACCTCATGGAAACAAGAAGACTCAACAAAAATAATTCTGTCAAATATGAAGAAATTCACAGACAAGTCAGAATATTATGTAAGGAGGCAAAAGAATCATGGCTTGAGGAAAAGTGCTTAGAAATTGAAAACCAAAACAACAGTCAAAATACCAAATTAGTGCACAAAAGAATTCAGGAACTTACTAATAAAAGAACAAGTACATCAACAGGGTGTCTAAAAACTAAAGATGGCAAAATCGTAACAGAAAAAGATCAGATTCTACATGTATGGTCAGATTATGTGAAACACCTTTATGATGATAACAGAGAGGAACAGTATGATATTAGATTTAATAATGAAGGACCGCCAATTTTGGAGATGGAGGCTCGAAATGTTCTTAAGCATATGAAAGCTGGCAAGGCCCCCGGTGCAGATAACATCACAACAGAAATGATTAAAGCTTTAGAAGAATTTGGACTAGAGCAAGTCACAAGACTGCTGAACACATTATATGATACTGGAGATATACCTCCTGACTTATGTAACTCTGTATTTATTGCAATCCCAAAGAAATTAGGAACCTTGGAATGTGATCAACATAGAACAATTAGTATAATGAGTCACATCACAAAGATTTTGCTAAGAATTATCATGCAAAGAGTGAGGAAGAAGATACAACCTGAAATAGGGGAAGAACAATGTGGGTTTGTAGAAGGAAAGGGTACAGTAAATGCTGTGTATATGCTGCGAACAGTTATTGAACGTGCTATAGAAGTAAACAAGGATATACATCTTTGCTTTATTGACTATACAAAGGCTTTTGATAGAGTTAGACATGTCAACATGGTGGATATGCTTGCAGATCTACAAATTGATGGGAAAGACATTAGACTTATAAAAAACATATATTGGAAACAACAAGCTGCAATAAGGATTGATAATGAAGTGGGACAGTATCAGCCAATTAAGAGAGGTGTTAGGCAAGGATGTGTGATGTCTCCAGATCTTTTTTCCCTATACAGTGAAAATATTTTCAGAAATGTAGAGGATATAAATGGAATCAGCATTGGAGGACGAAACATCAATAACATTAGATATGCAGATGATACAGTATTAATTGCAGACAATGCGCAGGACCTGCAACAATTAGTAGATGCGGTTGTTGTACACAGTGAGCAACTGGGGTTAGAATTAAATTGTAAAAAGACTCAGGTTATGGTCGTCACTAGGAAGGAAGAAGTGCCACAATGTAATATACAAGTAAATGGAAATATTCTTCAACAAGTGAATCGGTACAATTATCTTGGAACAGTCATAACATCTGATGGGAGATGCCTTGAAGAGATTAGAACAAGAATCGCCATGGCGAAAGTAGCCTTTAGCAAGATGAAAAACATTCTGACCAATAAAAAGATGTCAATTGAAACGAGAAAAAGAGTGTTGATGGGATACATAGAGCCTGTTCTTTTGTATGGATGTGAAACTTGGACAATGAGCAGTCAAGCTGAAAAACATCTGATGGCTGCAGAAATGTGGTTTCTGAGGAAAATGCAAAGAATACCATGGACAGACAGAAAAACCAATGACCAAGTACTACAGGAGACAAATGAACATCGTAAACTGATTAGAGAAATTAGACGTAGACAGTCAAAATTTTTTGGACATGTTATGAGAAGAAATGGATTGGAAAACTTGGTGACAACTGGCAAGATCGAAGGGAACAGACCAAGAGGAAGACCGAGAGGAAAATACCTGGATGGCTTGGCCACATGGCATGGACGAGACAGGAACACTGAGCTGATCCACGAAACTGGTGATCGAGTGAAATGGCGAGTCATGACCGCCCACGCTTGCCGGCATGGCACATGATTGATTGATTGAGTTCTACCAGAGTAAGTCAAATATTATTTTCCGGTATTTGATACCAGCATTTCTAACAGAGTAAATCACATATTTGTCCACTATTATATTTCAATAGTTCTGCCAGAGTAAGACAAATATATGATGGTATTAGATTCTAGTAATTCTACCAGAGTAAGGCAAATATTTGTCCGGTATTAGATTCCAGTATTTCTACCAGAGTAAGTCAAATATTTGTCCACTTCTATATTCCAGTAGTTCTACCAGAGTAAGTCAAATATTTGTCCGGTATTAAATTCCAGTAGTTCTACCAGAGTAAGCCTAATATTTGTCCGGTATTAGTTTCTAGTATTTCTACCAGAGTAAGTCAAATATTTATCCGGTATAAGATTCCAGTTCTACCAAAGTAAGTCAAATATATGTCCGGTAATACCAGTAGTTCTACAAGAGTAAGGCGCCCTCGGTTAGCCTACAGTAGAGTATTCTTACCCCATCCCTCCAAACTGGGTCACATGAAACTTAGTAGATGGAGCTGGAGAGCAGTCGACGTACAGTTATTGGCTACGTTCACTGGGTCGTGACGGTAGGCAGAATATCTCTATATGGAGACAAATAGTTGTTGGCTGAGGTCACAGGGTCAATACGGTAGGCAGAAGATCTCTTTATGGAGACAATGGCTACGGTCATCGACCAGTATGGCCACTCACAAGAAGGAAAGTCATGGCAAACTACCTTCTTTACAGATCCCTAGTAGATTATGATTGGACAACATACATAATTGCAGACAAACGACATAAATAACATCTGGTTGGTCATGCACTCCCGCTGTTTTCGAAGCTTGGAGAGGGGAAGAGATTTCTGCGACAGTCCCCGCGGCGCTGGTACTTTTGCGCAAAGTCAGGAGAAAGGTCTATACACCAACCTCACCCCGATAGACCCGGGTCCTTCTCCATTCTCAGGCCGACTGAAGCCATCACAGGCCTACTGAACCTATCCCAGCCCCACTGAAGTCGTCTCAGGCTGACTGAAGCCATCTCAGGCCCACTTAAGACATCTCAGGTCGACTGAAGGCATACAGGCCCAATAAAGCCATCCCAGGCCCACTGAAGCCATCTCAGGCCCACTGAAGCCTTCGAAATTAAAGACAACAAAGTCTTCCAGAGGATTCGCAACCAAGCAAACTAGCTACCGTTCAATTAATCAACCAATTAACCAATCAGCCAACAAATCAACCATCCAACCTTTCAATGAATCAGGCAATCAACCAACTAAGCATTCAATAAATCAATCAACCAATCAATCAATCAGCTAAATAAGAAATCAGCCAACCAACCAGTCAACAAATCAATCAATAAACTTACCAACAAACCAATCAATAAACCAAGCAAAGAGCCAACCACGTCAGCCAACCAATCAACCAACAATCAATCAAGCAAACAGCCAACCACATCAACCAACCAATCAACCAGCCAACCAGCTTATCGACCAACCATGTGTACTCTAAATCCATGCCTGTCAATCACTCTTCCCTCCACATCCACCGTTTACCACGTCACTATTGTGTCTGTGTGTACAGTTTCAGAACCGCTGACCTAGAATGAAGGCCACGATTGCCAGGTTGGTGTATTATTAAACAAGGGATCGTGCCATCGATCTTTCTGCACGTGCAGTAGTTGATTTCCTGGTTCGTATGTGTGTTGACTGAGTTTCATCACGAACGGGGATTGGGGATATCTCTGGAACACCTCTCCCTGGAACACCTCTCCCTGGAACACCTCTCCCTGGAACACCTCTCCCTGGAGAACCTCTCTCTGGAACACCTCTCCCTGGAACACCTCTCCCTGGAACACCTCTCCCTGGAGAAACTCTCTCTGGAACACCTCTCCCTGGAACACCTCTCCCTGGAACACCTCTCCCTGGAGAACCTCTCTCTGGAGCACCTCTCCCTGAAGAACCTCTCTCTGGATCAGCTCTCTCTGGAGCACATTTGCTTGGAGTACCATTCTCTTGGGCACCATTCTCTTGGGCACCTCTCTCTGGAGTAGTCTCTTGAGCACCTCTCTCTTGAGCACCTCTCTCTGGAGCAGCTCTCTCTGGAGCACATTTGCTTGGAGTACCATTCTCTGAAGCACCTCTCTCTGGAGCATCTCTCACTGGAGCACATATCTCTTTAACACCTTCATGGAGCACCGCTCTCTGGAGCAGTATCTGGAGCGCCTCTCTCTGGGGCATCTCTCTCTCTCTCTCTCTCTCTCTCTCTCTCTCTCTCTCTCTCTCTCTGGAGCACCTCACTCTGGAGCACATATCTCTGTAACACCTTTTTATGGAGCACTTCTCCCTGGAGCACATTTTCTTGGAGAACCATTCTCTGAAGCAGCTCTCTCTAGAGCAGTCTCTTGAGCACCTCTATCTAAAGCACCTCTCTCCGCAGCACCTCTCTCTGGAGCACCTCTCTCTAGAGCATCTCTCTCTCTCTCTCTCTGGAGTACATCTCTCTGGAGCACCTCTCTCTAGAGCATCTCTCTCTCTGTCTCTCTCTCTCTCTCTCTCTGGAGCATATATCTCTGTAGCACCTCTTCACGGAGTACCTCTTCACTGAATACATATCTCTGAGATACTCTCCCTGAAGCATCTCTCTATAGAGCACCTCTCCGTGAAGGACTTCTCCATAGAGCACCTCCCCATAGAGCACTCTCCAAAGAGTATCTCTTCATGGAGTACCTCTCCTTGGACCTCTCCATAGAGTACCTCTCCATAGAGCACCTCTCCATAGAGCACCTCTCCATAGAGCACCTCTCCATAGAGCACCTCTCAATAGAGCACCTCTTCATGGAGTACCTCTCCATAGAGCACCTCTCCATAGAGCACCTCTCCCTGGAGCACCTCTCCATAGAGTACCTCTCCTTGGACCTCTCCATAGAGTACCTCTCCTTGGACCTCTCCATAGAGCACCTCTCCCTGGAGCACCTCTCCATAGAGTACCTCTCCTTGGACCTCTCCATAGAGTACCTCTCCTTGGACCTCTCCATAGAGTACCTCTCCTTGGACCTCTCCATAGAGTACCTCTCCTTGGACCTCTCCATAGAGTACCTCTCCTTGGACCTCTCCATAGAGCACCTCTCCCTGGAGCACCTCTCCATAGAGTACCTCTCCATAGAGCACCTCTCCCTGGAGCACCTCTCCATAGAGTACCTCTCCTTGGACCTCTCCATAGAGCTCTCTTCTTGGAGCACCTCTCCATAGAGCACCTCTCCATAGAGCACCTCTCCATAGAGCACCTCTCCATAGAGCACCTCTCCATAGAGTACCTCTCCTTGGACCTCTCCATAGAGCTCTCTTCTTGGAGCACCTCTCCATAGAGCACCTCTCCCTGGAGCACCTCTCCATAGAGTACCTCTCCATAGAGCACCTCTCCATAGAGCACCTCTCCCTAGAGCACCTCTCCATAGAGTACCTCTCCTTGGACCTCTCCATAGAGCTCTCTTCTTGGAGCACCTCTCCATAGAGTACCTCTCCATAGAGTACCTCTCCCTAGAGTACCTCTCCTTGGACCTCTCCATAGAGTACCTCTCCATAGAGCACCTCTCCCTAGAGCACCTCTCCATAGAGTACCTCTCCTTGGACCTCTCCATAGAGCACCTCTCCATAGAGTACCTCTCCTTGGACCTCTCCATAGAGTACCTCTCCATAGAGCACCTCTCCATAGAGTACCTCTCCATAGAGTACCTCTCCATAGAGCACCTCTCCTTGGACCTCTCCATAGAGTACCTCTCCATAGAGCACCTCTCCATAGAGCACCTCTCCATAGAGCACCTCTCCTTGGACCTCTCCATAGAGTACCTCTCCATAGAGTACCTCTCCTTGGACCTCTCCATAGAGTACCTCTCCATAGAGTACCTCTCCCTCTCCTTGGACCTCTCCATAGAGTACCTCTCCTTGGACCTCTCCATAGAGTACCTCTCCATAGAGTACCTCTCCATAGAGCACCTCTCCTTGGACCTCTCCATAGAGTACCTCTCCATAGAGTACCTCTCCATAGAGCACCTCTCCATAGAGCACCTCTCCTTGGACCTCTCCATAGAGTACCTCTCCATAGAGCACCTCTCCATAGAGTACCTCTCCATAGAGCACCTCTCCATAGAGCACCTCTCCATAGAGTACCTCTCCATAGAGCACCTCTCCATAGAGTACCTCTCCTTGGACCTCTCCATAGAGCACCTCTCCCTGGAGCACCTCTCCATAGAGTACCTCTCCATAGAGCACCTCTCCTTGGACCTCTCCATAGAGCACCTCTCCCTGGAGCACCTCTCCATAGAGCACCTCTCCCTGGAGCACCTCTCCATAGAGTACCTCTCCATAGAGCACCTCTCCCTGGAGCACCTCTCCATAGAGTACCTCTCCTTGGACCTCTCCATAGAGCACCTCTCCATAGAGTACCTCTCCTTGGACCTCTCCATAGAGTACCTCTCCTTGGACCTCTCCATAGAGCACCTCTCCATAGAGTACCTCTCCTTGGACCTCTCCATAGAGCACCTCTCCCTGGAGCACCTCTCCATAGAGTACCTCTCCTTGGACCTCTCCATAGAGTACCTCTCCTTGGACCTCTCTATAGAGCACCTCTCCCTGGAGCACCTCTCCATAGAGTACCTCTCCTTGGACCTCTCCATAGAGTACCTCTCCTTGGACCTCTCCATAGAGTACCTCTCCTTGGACCTCTCCATAGAGTACCTCTCCTTGGACCTCTCCATAGAGCACCTCTCCCTGGAGCACCTCTCCATAGAGTACCTCTCCTTGGACCTCTCCATAGAGTACCTCTCCTTGGACCTCTCCATAGAGTACCTCTCCTTGGACCTCTCCATAGAGCACCTCTCCCTGGAGCACCTCTCCATAGAGTACCTCTCCTTGGACCTCTCCATAGAGCTCTCTTCTTGGAGCACCTCTCCATAGAGCACCTCTCCATAGAGCACCTCTCCATAGAGCACCTCTCCCTGGAGCACCTCTCCATAGAGTACCTCTCCTTGGACCTCTCCATAGAGCTCTCTTCTTGGAGCACCTCTCCATAGAGCACCTCTCCATAGAGCACCTCTCCATAGAGCACCTCTCCATAGAGCTCTCTTCTTGGAGCACCTCTCTGGCACCTCTCATGAGCCTCTCTTGACCTCTCCATAGAGCTCTCTTCTTGGAGCACCTCTCCATAGAGCACCTCTCCATAGAGCTCTCTTCTTGGAGCACCTCTCCATAGAGCACCTCTCCATAGAGCACCTCTCCATAGAGCACCTCTCCATAGAGCTCTCTTCTTGGAGCACCTCTCCATAGAGTACCTCTCCATAGAGCACCTCTCCATAGAGCACCTCTCCCTAGAGCACCTCTCCATAGAGCACCTCTCCCTGGAGCACCTCTCCTTGGACCTCTCCATAGAGTACCTCTCCTTGGACCTCTCCATAGAGTACCTCTCCATAGAGCACCTCTCCCTAGAGCACCTCTCCATAGAGTACCTCTCCTTGGACCTCTCCATAGAGCTCTCTTCTTGGAGCACCTCTCCATAGAGTACCTCTCCATAGAGCACCTCTCCATAGAGTACCTCTCCTTGGACCTCTCCATAGAGTACCTCTCCATAGAGCACCTCTCCATAGAGTACCTCTCCTTGGACCTCTCCATAGAGCTCTCTTCTTGGAGCACCTCTCCATAGAGCTCTCTTCTTGGAGCACCTCTCCATAGAGCACCTCTCCATAGAGCACCTCTCCCTGGAGCACCTCTCCATAGAGTACCTCTCCATAGAGCACTTCTCCCTGGAGCACCTCTCCATAGAGTACCTCTCCATAGAGCACCTCTCCCTGGAGCACCTCTCCATAGAGTACCTCTCCATAGAGCACCTCTCCCTGGAGCACCTCTCCATAGAGCACCTCTCCATAGAGCACCTCTCCCTGGAGCACCTCTCCATAGAGTACCTCTCCATAGAGCACTTCTCCCTGGAGCACCTCTCCATAGAGCACCTCTCCATAGAGCACCTCTCCATAGAGCACTTCTCCCTGGAGCACCTCTCCATAGAGCACCTCTCCATAGAGCACCTCTCCATAGAGCACTTCTCCCTGGAGCACCTCTCCATAGAGCACTTCTCCCTGGAGCACCTCTCCATAGAGCACCTCTCCATAGAGCACTTCTCCCTGGAGCACCTCTCCATAGAGCACCTCTCCATAGAGCACTTCTCCCTGGAGCACCTCTCCATAGAGCACCTCTCCATAGAGCACTTCTCCCTGGAGCACCTCTCCATAGAGCACCTCTCCATAGAGCACCTCTCCCTGGAGCACCTCTCCATAGAGCACCTCTCCATAGAGCACCTCTCCCTGGAGCACCTCTCCATAGAGTACCTCTCCATAGAGCACCTCTCCCTGGAGCACCTCTCCATAGAGTACCTCTCCATAGAGCACCTCTCCATAGAGCACCTCTCCCTGGAGCACCTCTCCATAGAGTACCTCTCCATAGAGCACCTCTCCCTGGAGCACCTCTCCATAGAGTACCTCTCCATAGAGCACCTCTCCCTGGAGCACCTCTCCATAGAGCACCTCTCCATAGAGCACCTCTCCCTGGAGCACCTCTCCATAGAGTACCTCTCCATAGAGCACCTCTCCATAGAGTACCTCTCCATAGAGCACCTCTCCATAGAGCACCTCTCCATAGAGTACCTCTCCCTGGAGCACCTCTCCATAGAGCACCTCTCCCTGGAGCATCTCTCCATAGAGCACCTCTCCCTGGAGCACCTCTCCATAGAGCACCTCTCCCTGGAGCACCTCTCCATAGAGCACCTCTCCCTGGAGCACCTCTCCATAGAGCACCTCTCCCTGGAGCACCTCTCCATAGAGCACCTCTCCATAGAGCACCTCTCCCTGGAGCACCTCTCCATAGAGTACCTCTCCATAGAGCACCTCTCCCTGGAGCACCTCTCCATAGAGTACCTCTCCATAGAGCACCTCTCCATAGAGTACCTCTCCATAGAGCACCTCTCCATAGAGCACCTCTCCCTGGAGCACCTCTCCATAGAGCACCTCTCCATAGAGCACCTCTCCATAGAGTACCTCTCCATAGAGCACCTCTCCATAGAGCACCTCTCCATAGAGCACCTCTCCATAGAGCACCTCTCCATAGAGCACCTCTCCATAGAGCACCTCTCCATAGAGTACCTCTCCCTGGAGCACCTCTCCATAGAGTACCTCTCCATAGAGCACCTCTCCATAGAGCACCTCTCCATAGAGCACCTCTCCATAGAGCACCTCTCCCTGGAGCACCTCTCCATAGAGCACCTCTCCATAGAGCACCTCTCCATAGAGCACCTCTCCATAGAGCACCTCTCCATAGAGCACCTCTCCATAGAGCACCTCTCCATAGAGCACCTCTCCCTGGAGCACCTCTCCATAGAGCACCTCTCCATAGAGCACCTCTCCATAGAGCACCTCTCCCTGGAGCACCTCTCCATAGAGCACCTCTCCCTGGAGCACCTCTCCATAGAGCACCTCTCCATAGAGCACCTCTCCATAGAGCACCTCTCCATAGAGCACCTCTCCATAGAGCACCTCTCCATAGAGCACCTCTCCATAGAGCACCTCTCCCTGGAGCACCTCTCCCTGGAGCACCTCTCCATAGAGCACCTCTCCATAGAGCACCTCTCCATAGAGCACCTCTCCATAGAGCACCTCTCCCTGGAGCACCTCTCCATAGAGCACCTCTCCATAGAGCACCTCTCCATAGAGCACCTCTCCATAGAGCACCTCTCCATAGAGCACCTCTCCATAGAGCACCTCTCCATAGAGCACCTCTCCCTGGAGCACCTCTCCATAGAGCACCTCTCCATAGAGCACCTCTCCATAGAGCACCTCTCCCTGGAGCACCTCTCCATAGAGCACCTCTCCATAGAGCACCTCTCCATAGAGCAACTCTCCCTGGAGCACCTCTCCATAGAGCACCTCTCCATAGACCTTATAGAGCACCTCTCCATAGAGCACCTCTCCATAGAGCACCTCTCCATAGAGCACCTCTCCATAGAGCACCTCTCCCTGGAGCACCTCTCCATAGAGCACCTCTCCATAGAGCACCTCTCCATAGAGCACCTCTCCATAGAGCACCTCTCCATAGAGCACCTCTCCATAGAGTACCTCTCCATAGAGCACCTCTCCATAGAGTACCTCTCCCTGGAGCACCTCTCCATAGAGCACCTCTCCATAGAGCACCTCTCCATAGAGTACCTCTCCATAGAGCACCTCTCCATAGAGCACCTCTCCATAGAGCACCTCTCCATAGAGCACCTCTCCATAGAGTACCTCTCCATAGAGCACCTCTCCATAGAGCACCTCTCCCTGGAGCACCTCTCCATAGAGCACCTCTCCATAGAGTACCTCTCCATAGAGCACCTCTCCATAGAGCACCTCTCCCTGGAGCACCTCTCCATAGAGCACCTCTCCATAGAGTACCTCTCCATAGAGCACCTCTCCCTGGAGCACCTCTCCCTGGAGCACCTCTCCATAGAGCACCTCTCCATAGAGCACCTCTCCCTGGAGCACCTCTCCCTGGAGCACCTCTCCATAGAGTACCTCTCCATAGAGCACCTCTCCATAGAGCACCTCTCCCTGGAGCACCTCTCCATAGAGCACCTCTCCATAGAGTACCTCTCCATAGAGCACCTCTCCATAGAGCACCTCTCCATAGAGCACCTCTCCATAGAGCACCTCTCCATAGAGCACCTCTCCATAGAGCACCTCTCCATAGAGCACCTCTCCATAGAGCACCTCTCCATAGAGCACCTCTCCATAGAGCACCTCTCCATAGAGCACCTCTCCATAGAGCACCTCTCCATAGAGCACCTCTCCCTGGAGCACCTCTCCCTGGAGCACCTCTCCATAGAGTACCTCTCCATAGAGCACCTCTCCATAGAGCACCTCTCCCTGGAGCACCTCTCCATAGAGCACCTCTCCATAGAGTACCTCTCCATAGAGCACCTCTCCATAGAGCACCTCTCCCTGGAGCACCTCTCCATAGAGCACCTCTCCATAGAGCACCTCTCCCTGGAGCACCTCTCCTGAGCACCTCTCCATAGAGACCTCTCCATAGAGACCTCTCCATAGAGCACCTCTCCCTGGAGCACCTCTCCATAGAGCACCTCTCCATAGAGCACCTCTCCATAGAGACCTCTCCCTGGAGCACCTCTCCTAGAGCACCTCTCCATAGAGCACCTCTCCATAGAGCACCTCTCCCTGGAGCACCTCTCCATAGAGCACCTCTCCATAGAGCACCTCTCCATAGAGCACCTCTCCCTGGAGCACCTCTCCATAGAGCACCTCTCCATAGAGCACCTCTCCATAGAGCACCTCTCCATAGAGCACCTCTCCATAGAGCACCTCTCCATAGAGCACCTCTCCCTGGAGCACCTCTCCATAGAGCACCTCTCCATAGAGCACCTCTCCATAGAGCACCTCTCCATGGAGCACCTCTCCATAGAGCACCTCTCCTAGAGCACCTCTCCATAGAGCACCTCTCCATAGAGCACCTCTCCATAGAGCACCTCTCTCATAGAGCACCTCTCCATAGAGCACCTCTCCATAGAGCCACCTCTCCATAGGAGCACCTCTCCATAGAGCACCTCTCCATAGAGCACCTCTCCATAGAGCACCTCTCCATAGAGCACCTCTCCATAGAGCACCTCTCCATAGAGCCCCTCTCCATAGGAGCACCTCTCCATAGGAGCACCTCTCCATAGAGCACCTCTCCATAGAGCACCTCTCCATAGAGCACCTCTCCATAGAGCACCTCTCCATAGAGCACCTCTCCCTGGAGCACCTCTCCATAGAGCACCTCTCCATAGAGCCACCTCTCCATAGAGCACCTCTCCCTGGAGCACCTCTCCATAGAGCACCTCTCCATAGAGCACCTCTCCATAGAGCACCTCTCCATAGAGCACCTCTCCATAGAGCACCTCTCCCTGGAGCAACCTCTCCCATAGAGCACCTCTCCATAGAGCACCTCTCCATAGAGCACCTCTCCATAGAGCACCTCTCCATAGAGCACCTCTCCATAGAGTACCTCTCCCTGGAGCACCTCTCCATAGAGCACCTCTCCATAGAGCACCTCTCCATAGAGTACCTCTCCATAGAGCACCTCTCCATAGAGCACCTCTCCATAGAGCACCTCTCCATAGAGCACCTCTCCATAGAGTACCTCTCCCTGGAGCACCTCTCCATAGAGCACCTCTCCATAGAGCACCTCTCCATAGAGTACCTCTCCATAGAGCACCTCTCCATAGAGCACCTCTCCATAGAGCACCTCTCCATAGAGCACCTCTCCATAGAGTACCTCTCCATAGAGCACCTCTCCATAGAGCACCTCTCCCTGGAGCACCTCTCCATAGAGCACCTCTCCATAGAGTACCTCTCCATAGAGCACCTCTCCATAGAGCACCTCTCCCTGGAGCACCTCTCCATAGAGCACCTCTCCATAGAGTACCTCTCCATAGAGCACCTCTCCATAGAGCACCTCTCCCTGGAGCACCTCTCCATAGAGCACCTCTCCATAGAGCACCTCTCCATAGAGCACCTCTCCATAGAGCACCTCTCCATAGAGTACCTCTCCATAGAGCACCTCTCCATAGAGCACCTCTCCCTGGAGCACCTCTCCATAGAGCACCTCTCCATAGAGTACCTCTCCATAGAGCACCTCTCCATAGAGTACCTCTCCATATAGCACCTCTCTCTGGAGCACCTCTCCATGAAGATGGTACTCCGGCACGGGCCGGCAGTCTGTACACCACATTCACTACCACAGTTGCAAGTCCTGTTCACAGCTCCGACGACCCTGGCCTGAATTCACTGGACTTAACAGTAAAGCCCTCATCGACCTCCAGTCTTCCAGGAAGTAAATTTATGAGAGGCAACAACCAATCAACCAACCCGAACTGATCCATCCATCCGTCCATCCATCCATCATGTGTCATGCCAATAAGCGTGGGCAGTCATGTTTTGCCATCTCACTCGATCACCAGAGTCGTGGATCAGCTCCGTGTTTCTATATCGACCATGCCATGTGGCCAAGCCATCCAGATATTTACTACTCGGTCTTCCCCTTGCTCCGTTCCCTTCGATCTTGCCAGTTGTCACCAAGTTCTCCAATTCATTTCTTCTCATAACATGCCCAAAAAATTTTGACTGTTTACGTCTAATGACTCTAATCAGTTTACGAACTTCCGAACTGATCTTAATTCTAAAACTCGGTGTATCGGAGTGTTCCCTTAATCTGATTTAAACTGTCACAAAAGGTCATTCAAACAGATAACACCGGATCCAGCTCTCCCACGACCAAGTACAAAAACAAACGCAAACAAACGTGGATGACGTGAGGCCAACAGCCGCCAACGACTCCATTCACACCCGCTGATGTGTTGCTAATTCAGAAAAACAAAACAAGACTGTAAAATAAACTGCGTCGCAACGTCTGCGTGCTTGTGTCTTGTGTTTGTTGACTGAATTCACATCGCACGTGCTAGGATCCTATTTCTTACAGCTGTCCTGGTTGCCATGGGAGACAGGATTGCAAGGTGATGTTTTGATCTCGCTCAGCTATTCTGACGGGGGCGTTGTACTTACCTCACAAGTATCGTTTGAGTAGCAGTTTTATCCACAGACTTGACTGTGTGAATAGACATGAGGTTTAGTAGGCTGTTTGGTTTGATTTTAAATAATGTGAAATTATTTCGCTTTGGTTTGTTAACTTTTAAAGAAAGAGCGAAGATGATCGAGAATGTACAGTGGATATATGTGAACGCGTGTGCCTTTAGGCCATTATTTCTGCTCGTTATTTGTGCTAGTATCGTTGTGTTTGTTTTGCTGCCGTTGCTGTAGGCGTGGTTATAAACGTTAAATGTTTCACTTATTAACTTTTACATAGGTTTTAAAAGAATATAAACATGGACATATTTTAACACTAAATGTTAAGAGTAGATGACAGTTAAAAGTAATGAAACAATTCTGGAAACCATAAAGTTATTTTAGAGCTGAAACATATAATTATTATTATTATTATTATTATTATTATTATTATTATTATTATTATTATTATTATTATTATTAAGACATTACTTGCGTGTATTAATGTGGGTATAAACAATGTAATATAAATTACGTTAAGTATATTTCTACATTGTTCCTGTTCAACGTTTCTTTCGAGTGTCTTGTCTGTCTGTCTGCCTGTCTGTCTTTCTGTCTGTCTTTTGCGTTCTTTGTCCGTCTGACTGTCTCACTCTCCTCTGTCACTGTCCCTCTCTCTTCCTCATTCTGAAACTCAACGCCTCTCTGCCCTTTTCTCTTCCTTTGTTTCCCTCCATCTATCTTTCTTTCTCTCGCTCTATGTCTGCCTGTCTGTCTGTCTGTCTGTCTGTCTGTCTGTCTGTCTGTCTGTCTGTCTGTCTATTGTATTATAAACACCGCCATCGTCTGTGGCGACGGGCTAGCCAACGCAATTCATCAAGCATACCGCCTTATGTTGATTTTAGACAATGGTATAAACGTCTATCGTTAAGAAATCAATGGCAAACTACCCAAAGTAAAATATACCTTGTAAATCACAGACAGCCACACATGCTGGAGTTGGCTGCGACGTCTTGTAAACGACATGCAGCTAACGTTTTTTGATTTAAATACAAAACACCACATATGTCCCATAACTCTATGAATAACAAGTATTCTGGGTTATAGCCCCTGTGGGTTCTTCCACCATTGTTGTACCCAAGCATCTATTTTTGCTGACAAGTCGTGACTGTACACGCTTCGTAATTACCCGCGTTTCTCCCATCTCCGGTTCTAAAACAGTTTGTTGGCTGTTGAAATTGATTGTAACTCCAGACAAGACATTGAGATATCTATTTTCACGCGTTAGTGTTGTAAATCACTGGACGATCTGTAACAATGGGACACCACTGGGCGATCTGTAACTATGGGACATCACTGGGCGATCTGTAACTATGGGACATCACTTGGCGATCTGTAACTATGGGAAATCACTGGGATGTTCTGTGATGTATATTTGGTTTGTGGAAATCCTTCAGGATTAATGTTCTCTCAATGTTCTGGTGTGTATCGTGTATTATTTATCGAAGTGTTTACATAGTCTAAGAATGTAGTGGTCTTCCTTTCGAAGGGCGTTAAGGACGTTGTTCGTAATCCCGTATACCCACGTACGAAACACTGCTGCAGGAGATTCGGCAGCGGATCGCATCGTGCATGGTAATTACCTAGTCCAAGTTTGGGGTATTTACTTAGTAGAACATTGTGGTGTTTTAGTCGAACTTTGTGGTATTTACCTATTCGAAGTGTGTGGTATACGCCCAGGATGATCTCCTTGGCAGGTGTGTTCTGCTCACGCAGACGCATCGATCTGTCAGTGTTGTGATGTTCACCTGAGAGCCCATCTGTCAATTGTGAAACAATGTCTGGAATGAAGCAAATGTCAAACAGGCAATAACTTCCCCAGCCGTCACGAGCTGTCACCGAGTCATTCATGCGTGTCCGCTAGAATCGTTAAAGATTGCCTCTGCTCTCTGGTTCACGCTACCACATCGACACGACCCTCTTTTCTTCATCTTATTTTGTTTTCATGCGCTCACTTTGAACTCAAGCGTGGTCAGTACACGTGCTTCTATTGCACTCGGGTGATATTTGCGTGTGGGTTAGATTTCCCTCTTACCAGTATCCATCGCAATCAGACGAAACCACTAAAACTTCAGACGTACTTGTAAATAATTTAAAATTGTACTTGTGCAAAATTCAGCCCAGCACCACTATAGGTGTTGGCTTCCTGGCAAGAGGCTAGCGACTTTTCTCCGTAATCTCGTATACTCTCGTAAGTAACGTGACGACGGTGAGAATCAGCAGTGGTTCGAATCGCGTCAGTAACTTACGGGGTATGTGAGCCGGACGCTCAGAAAGCAATGGCAAACTACTGAGCGAAATCTTGCCAAGAAATCAACAATCAGCTGAAAGATGCTGATGTTGACAGCAATGTCCTGTAAAAGGATATGCAAACATGTTATTATTTTATTATTACTACTATAGGGTTTATTTTCAATGACTGTGCAATATTTGAAAATAATACCTGTCTAAGTTTTGTATTCACCCTCTGTAAATGTCTTGCAACATAATAGGTAAATACAAAATTTGGACGGGCAATATTTTCAAACACTCCACAGCCATTTAAACTACGCCGTGTAGTAGTAGTGCGTATAGACTACGCTTAGTTCAAAGCGAGTGATGTGAGTGCGCGGCGGACACGGCATCCTTTCAGCGACGGATTCCCCGGTCAAGGATCAAATCTGTGTTTTCCCCGTTGATGTTCACACTGGTATGAATGTCGGTCGTTCAGAAAACAATATCAAACGACTGTACGTATAATTGCCTAGAAAATCACAGTCAATACATGCTGTGGTTGATTGCGACGTCCTATAATGACCACCTCTACTGATGAAGAATCAGATTCGCTGGGCTGGTCACTTGACTCGCATGCCAGATCACAGGCTCCCTAAACGAATTTTTTACAGCGAACTGCGTTGTGGTAAACGCTCCCAAGGTGGCCAGAGGAAACGCTTTAAAGACACTCTGAAAATTTCATTGAATGCTTTTGGAATTCATCATGACACCTGGGAGGCTGCAGCCAGAGACCGAAATTCGTGGCGTGCATCATTACGCAAGGGTGCAGTCATATGTGAGGCAACCAGGACTGCAAGAGCTGTGAAGAAAAGGCAGGACAGAAAAACCACTGCAGGAAATCCTCCAGAAACGTCAAGCATTCCTTGCCCACATTGTCAAAGAACATTTCGAGCCAAAATAGGCCTTATCAGCCATCTTAGAACCCATGGCTCCATACCTTCAACCCCACTGGATGAAATGAATGGTCATCATCATTCTTGATGGACAAACAACATAATGACCATGCAACTAACTTCACATACACACCACATATATGTGGGATCATTTGGTTTCTAATAATATACGGGAGATTCAAATGAAAACCTTTAAAATGTGATAGGAATCGCAATAACCATGCCATTGTCTTGTAACCGGTCAATGTTTATCGTTGTTACGGATGTCAAGGGTGTTAAGCGCGTACCATCATAATGCAGACGAACATGGTGACGTCATACGGACAGTTTAACGATGACCGCCCCACTTTTGACATGCTACAATGGGGAGCAGCGTTCTGTTATCATTTGTTTGATCAGTGAAGGAGTGAAACCTATAGAAATTCATCGGCGAATGAAGTTCCAGTGGGGTGATGCATGCCTGTCAGTCCAGCAAGAGTATGAGTGGAGTAGGAAGTTTCAAAACTTGTCGGTCCGATAAAGAGATACAACAGGAGATGCATGAATGGTTACACACCCGACTAAGAGGAAAAAAAAATTTTCTGTACAGGTATCCACGCACAGTATGGGCATGTGGGGACTTGCACTGAACTCAGTGGAGACTATATCGAAAAATGATACATTTGTTCTTTACTTTTTCAGAATGTATTCACACGCACACGCACACACACACACACACACACACACACACACACACACACACACACAATATTTAAGGTTTTCATTTGAAGCCCCCTTGTAGATCTGGCGATCTTTTTTCCTCATGCCTATTCACAAATAAATTGCAAAGAATATTTTTGGTCTTGTGAAATGTTGCTTTTACCTGGGTTAACCTACATTTAACTTCCTCAACAAATCTTCCACCTTCTGTTATCAAAGTACCCAAATACATTGACTTATTCCAGATCGTTTCCACTCACTCTGATGTTGCATTTGGGTTCCATTAAGTTTTTGAAGCAATTTTCTGATTGAAACGATTAACGATTTTAGTTTACAACTGACTAGATGGGATAAATATTAACTCTGTGAAATATTTACGTAAAATACAGCAAATGTATGTTACCGCGAATATTTTAATATTCTTACTTTCACCTTTCACGATTTCGTGTACATTTTGTTTTTCGTGTGTCATTTACGTATTCAAAGGATTTTTTTAAAATTATGTGGCACCTTTTGTGGCATTCTTGTCGAAATCAATCGAATTGATCTTTTGTGACTGGCAGGTCGATGTTGTATTTACACGTCTGGCTTATCGACGTCGGATCGAATGGTTTCTGGGTTTTCATACGAACATCAGAAATATATCGATTTCATTGATTATCCAATCAGAGATCAATCGTGATCTGCCAGCAATGGGAGCTTATTTAGGACATCAATGGAATATTCAAATTTTGGCTTAATTCCACATGTTTCATAATGGAGAGAAGGATCGGTGCCCATGTTTCCTAATGGAGAGAAGGATGGGTGCACATGTTTCATAATGGAGAGAAGGATCAGTGCACATGTTTCCTAATGGAGAGAAGGATGGATGCACTGCTAGGATGTTGACCTGGTTGTCTTGTGGAGTACAAGCGACCGATGTGATACGGGTCACATCAAACCCCCACCCTCCCCAAGCACTGATTGGTCTATAAAAATAAGAGTCTAGCACCATATATCTAATGTCCTTAAGGCTTGTAAACTGGTCCTTTACTTAACTGTAATGAAAATACGAGATGGGGAAACTTGGAAGAGAACTTCATAGAATGGATTATACTATTAAAAACCGCTCGCGCTGTATCATATATAAACTATGGGTGTTAATTTGTAATTGGTTTGGGGCTTAGGAGGTCAGCGGTCGTTCGTCGTCGATTTGTGGTCCCAGTTCTCTTCATCGGTTGTACAAGTGATATTATTATTATTATTGTTATTATTATTATTATTATTATTATTATTATTATTATTATTCTCCATTGTTACCATTATCATCATCATTAAGGGGAGACGTCGCAACTATGGGGTTGCCAGTAATGTTATGATTTTACACCTTAATCAATCAATTAGTTGATCATTTTTTGATCAGAGACGGATTGAGACGCGTTTTAATGGCAATAAAAGCACAGATTTGCTCAGAAATTAAGTGTGACATCTTTTGTATGGCAAGTTTACTGTTGGTCTATATTTCACCAGACACATTACTGCTACACGTGAGAGCTCACAAGTCTTTAATAAGATGACCAGACGTTCCCGCCATTATTGGCTAGTGGCAGGGTGTAGACATGCCCTAATTACATAAGTGACCTCAAACGATGCCTGGTTTTGCTGTAGCTCTGGCGTGGATGGTTGTTTCCCCCTTTGCTCTCATCACCGACATTACTGCTGTTGTTGTCTGCCTCCACTACAGACCTGGCTTCCATAGTTGTGATGTGGCCTTCATATCAATTTTTGTCACCATGGCAGCCAGCTCTGCACTGCTGTTTCCCATTCCGGCAATAATCAGGCTAGGAGACATGTCCTGGAATAAACAGCTGTGCCTCTTCTACACCTGGCTGTCAATAGCACTCCGCACATCACATCTCTTGGTGTTACTGGTTCTGAACGTCTACTGGGTAGCCTCACTACGGATGTCGCCAAAAGGACGCATGTTTATCTCAGCGAAGCCCATGAAGGCTTCTATTGGGGCATGCTGGGTTGTGTCTGCCCTTGTAGGACTCCCAGCGGTGGCGGGTGGTTCTCAGCTATTCCCCATCTTCCAGGACGATGTCTGCAACTTTCTTCCAGCGAACGTTCATGTCGGCTACGCCGTGTTCTTCATCATACTATCGCTTGTTTCGGTCATCATGGGTTTCATCAGTTCTCTGGACACAATTCTTGTACTAGGAAGTATGAGAGAGGCTGCGACAAGCAGGTTCAGGGCAGCGGGGATTCATGCTCCAACATTTTCAGGAGGTGCTGGATGGGGGACTCAAGCACATAGCAAGTACAACGAGCTGAATGTGTCCATAGAATTGTGTCGCCTGGTCTTGTGCTTCTCTGTGGCGTCTGCGGCAATGGACGCGCTACCTCTGTTGGTAAGTGTTGTTTGTGTGTTACAGATCAGTGTGTAGTGGGTAAGTGTTGTGTGTATGTGTGACAGATCGGTGTGTAGTTGGTAAATGTTGCTTGTGTCTTACAGATCAGTGTGTAGTGGGTAAGTGTTGTGTGTATGTGTGACAGATCGGTGTGTAGTTGGTAAGTGGTGACTTTGTGTGGCAACTCAGTATATAGTTGGTAAGTGTTGTTTTTATGTGACAGATTGGTGCGTAGTGGGTAAGTGTTGTGTGGTTGTGACAGATCAGTGTGTAGTTGGCAAGTGTTGTGTGTGTGTGTGTGACAGATCGGTGTGTAGTGGGTAAGTTTTGTGTGTGTGTGGGTGTGTGTGTGTGTGTGTATGTGTCAGAACGGTGTGTAGTTGGTAAGTGTTGAGTGGTTGTGACAGAACAGTGTGTAGTTGGTAAGTGGTGTGTGGTTGTGACAGATCAGTGTGTGGTTGGTAAGTGTTGTGTGTGAGTGTGTGTGTGTGTGTGTGTGTGTGTGACAGATCGATGTGTAGTGGGTAAGTGTGTGTGTATAAGTGACAGATCGGTGTGTGGTTGGTAATTGTTGTGTTTATGCAATTGATCGGTGTGTAATTGGTGTCTATGCATGATAGGTTGGAATTGCATTGATCAGTAGTGTGTGTAAGTGATGGGATGGTGATGTGTTGGTAAACAGCTTCTGCAAGACAGGATAGTAATGTAGTGGTAAATATTATCTGTGTGTGATTGCTTGGTAATGTGTTGGTACGTGCTATCTATGTGTGATAGTTTGGTACTGTGTTGGTAAGTGATGCATGTATGAAATAGTTGAGTAAGCATTGTCTCTATGTGATAGGTTGGTACTATATTGGTAAGTTTTGCATTATGTGAAAGTGTAGTATATCAGTGGTATATGTACAGGTATGCGATAGTCTGCGATGTATGGCGGATAATGTGGTAGAATAAATTTGGGTTTGTCTTTCGGGATTACGACGCCTGATTTCGGAACCCATCAAGGAATTTGCTTCCACGAACTAAGTTGTATAATATAGGGAAAGGAAAACCAACTAGCAGGTTCTTCAAGAAACAAATGAAAACAGTAACTTGATTAGAGAAAGTAGGGGTGGACAGCCGGGATTTGTTTTTCATTTTCTGGGGAGAAATAAACAAGAAAATATAGTGACAACTGGCAAGATGATGGGAAATGAGGAAAGGGCGACAGAGAGATACATATTTGGATGTCTTGTGAAGTATGGCATAATCGTAACGGGAACACAGCCTTGATGCAGGACTCTGGTGATCGCGTGAGAAGGCGAACCATCATCGCCCACGCTGGTCGGCATGGCACATAATGACGATGATGTAAACTTGATTGCTGTGGCGTTAGTTAACACTATCGAAATAGAAATGAACGATATTTAGATAGGTGGTTATGAAACTTCAAAATCCTCCCCCGATGTATCTCCACCTTGACGTGGTGGGGGAGCTTGCGTGTCCCATCGACCCCATTTGCTTGCCGATGGATGAAAAACTACATATCGGACAGCTTATGGGATAGGGACCAGACTAAGAGAGACACAACCTGCTGCCCTGCAGGTAGACTGTGAGGATAGCAGTCAAAAATTCAAATCAGGTGCACGAAGGCAGAAGTTCTTGGTCCGGACAAAACTCTTAAGGCTCCCTGTCGAGGGCTGTGGCTGAACGCCTCTAAGCCACAAACCCTCGGATCTGAGAGCCAGGCTGATACCCACCTACCGAAAAATAGAGGCGTGATTCTGAGCAAGCTACATGCTCAGGTCTGATACATGTTCGAAGGCTCTCAGCTGGGGGATATGAGAGATTCCCGGATGAGAGGGCCAGGCCGTTTCTCGTTCACTGCTGCACGAAGGTAAGGTGCTGAGCCGGCAGCACATGTAGCCTACCTCGTGAGCGAGCACAAAAAGTCAGAAGTCCCCCAGTCGAAGGAAATGGTTATGCAAACTGTCTGTATCTAACTCATAGAGAGTGTAGACAAAAGTGGAAGAACGTCTCAATGACGCGAAATGGAACGCACGGCGAGCGAACCTATTGCGTGGTCCGAAGTCAAAAGCAAAGCTTACCGAGTGGATGTCGCCCACAGTCTGACCGTTCCTGGTGTGTGCTTGAGCGGCCAGTGGCAAGAGAGATGCCCAACATTGGAAGTGAGGAACTAAAGCAGCCATGAGCAGGACGTGGCAACTCCTCGGGTGAGCCCAGTCTCAGAGCAATATGTGCCGGCTCTGCAATTATGGAAGCCTCCTTGGATAGCGAGAGAATGCCCATGATCTGTCCCTGCCTTCCCTTGAGGGTTGACCATTTTGTCGTTGACCGTTCTATCCTGACCAGCTGAGATGTGGGCGGCATCACAACAATAAGTCTAACGTGCCTCAAAACCCGAGGAAGGCTAACCTCATTAAAAAATGCCCGCCGAAGCCGGCAGTGCTGGCCTACGGGTGGCAAAATAAAAACTGGCACTACGCATTTTACGTCCGAGTGAAACGTCTCGTCCATTTGTCTCTCGTGCTAGGAACAGCTCTGACTACCTAGTTTCCGAATGCCGCTCTTGCTCGGAACAGCTCTGACTAGGTAGTTTTCCGTCCGCCGTGCCTGGAACAGCTCTGAAGGGCGCAAGGACAAGCACATGTCCGAAAACTCGCTGAGTGGATACCATCTGCAGACTTGTCTGGTTTGTGCAGGAACGGCCCGTGGTGAAGGAAAGCCCAATATATTGAAGCGAGCATTTAAAGCAGCCACAAGCAGGACGTGACGATTCCCTCGGCTAGCCCAGAACCAGGGCGCTATGTGTCGGCCCTGCAACTATGGAAGCAACCTTGGATGGCGGAAAATGCTGTGGACTGTCCCTGCCTTCCTTTGAGGGATGACCGTTGTCTTCAACAGTACCATCCTGGCCAGCTGGGTTGCAGACGGCACCGCAAAAGTGAGAGTCTCCCAGGAATGCTACCTGGTCAAAAAAGCACGCTAAAGTCGATGTGTTGGCCTACGGGTTTCGGCCCAAGGGCGCATAACAGACACACCGCAATCACATCTGGGAAAAAAAACACTCCGGATGATCGCAAAGAAGAAGAAGAAGAAGAAGAAACTTCAAAATCAGGACGTTGTCCACTGACAGAACGCGGCAACAACAGTTTGTGTAAAGTAATAAGAAAATAGAATCCTTGGCGTGCTATCTGTAATACCCGCCATTGATTATCACACACGTTAATCTGCCCCGAGTTTACACGAGTTTATCTGCCCCTGGGTTCACGCACGTTTATCTGCCCTGAATGAATCACCAAAAAAAAAAAAACGAGAAGTAGATTGTGAGCTTTACTGAAACACGATTACAAGACACAAATTGGACGTTATGGCTAAAGCCTTCGTCAGCACAGAACAGACAAACTCTACGTGCGACAGTCGCTCCAAGCAAGGATACAGATTCAGATAAGTACCCTTAATATTGTCATGTAGTGTGTTTCATGTAGTTTTGTGTCGGTTTGTGTTTGTTCTGTGCCTCTTGTTCCACACAAATGTATCTGCCTGTGATTTCACACATGTTTATCCCCAAACAAGAAAGCTGTGATAATATCTTTCCAATGACAGGTGTCGCAGTTCATGCAGCTAACACAGACGCTCGACTTGGAAACTCTTGAAGTGGCGTGGTTGTGGCTTTTGCTGATGGAGTCCTTGACATTGCCTCACGTGCTCTGGGCGCTAAGCAGGCGATACCGGCACGCAGCGGCGTATACCTGGATGGTGTTTGTGCTGAGAGACCAGGGCGCCGTGGAGGCAGGTATGATCGGAGTTGTGTTCAGTCTACAGTTGTACTATAGCACGAGTGTACAGCTGAGAGACCAGGGCGCCGTGGAGACAGGTATGATCGGAGTTGTGTCCAGTTTACAGTTGTTGCTTGCTTGATTGCGTTAGCTGGCTGTGAACTCCAGCGCGAAGTCCTGTATGTCGGATGAAGGCATCCTGTTGTCCAACATCAATGTGATGTCATACAGGACCTGAGTTTTGCGTGAGTATCCGTTGTCCCATGTCTGGCTTATTGGTGTGCAGACTGGTGGTTCCTCGCCGTACAGGCAGACACTCTCCGACTTCGGAGGAATCGGCGATCCTACTGACTTTAGCCAGGACCCCGAAGGGACCTGTTGCCCAGGACGCTCGACGAGGACGCGTCAATAGGTCTTGGCCAGTATATAACCCGGCCCTGGTGCCTTGGAAACACCTCTGCGTCCCGTTTACAGTTGTAATGTAGCACGAGTGTACAGCTGAGTAGAGCCTCTTGTGGGCAATTGGTCCATCTACTGTCTTAGCGATACCAAAGCAGACACACGATAGGTAAGTGTGCGTAGCTGGTCCATCTACTATCTTAGCAGTACAAAAGCAGAAACATGATAGTTAAGTTTGGGCAACTGGTCCATCTACTGTCTTAGCTATACCAAAGCAGAAACATGATAGGTAAGTGTGTTCAATTGGTCCATCTACTCTCTTAGCGGTACCAAAGCAGAAACATGATAGGTAAGGGTGGGCAACTGGTCCATCTACTGTCTTAGCGATACCAAAGCAGAAACATGATAGGTAAGGGTGGGCAACTGGTTCATCTACTAACTTAGCGATACTAAATCAGACACACGAAAGGAAAGTAAAGGATCCGTCTTGGGGCGTGATGGATATGTTGTACAGCCCCAGATATATTCTTAACAGATCAGTTGGCACACGATGGACGGTGGTGTCAATATCATACCGGCAGCTTTTAATTTCCTTCACATTTTATTGTACCTATTGTAGGCAGGGCTGTCTTTGGAGCCCAGGTCATTTTAAAAAAAAACCATCCAATTGAATTGGAAAACATGACAACCGGATCGGCAGGTTAGTCGGCCAGCCGACCAGGTAAAAATAAAAATAAAATAAAAACAATGGATGCGAAGTGACATCCCAAGTTGATAGACTTTCTTGTGGGTGAGTGGGGGGGGGGGGACGTGTTAGTGGATGGATGGGTGGGTGGAGGGGTGGATTTGGTGGATGAATGCAGCAGACAAGTATGCACACCAACAGACAGACAGACAGACAGGCAGGCAGGCAGACAGACAGACCGACCGACCGACCGACAGACAGACAGACGGGCAGGAAGACAGACCGACGGGCAGGCATGCTGACAGACAGACAGACAGACAGACAGTTACGCCGGCAATCAGACAGGCTGGCAGATAGAGAGATAGAACGAACGAACGAACTTTATTTAAGAAATGGGTACGCAGACCCGTCTGATATTCTGCCCTTCTTCTCTCTTTCCTCTTATCCTGTCAAAGACAGACAGTTGGTTAGTTAGTTATTCAGTCGATAGATCATCCTCATTGTACATGGAACTATTCAGTCTATAAGTGCTCGGATCCCTTCCTCGGTAAATCCCGCAGCGTACAGCGGCGAACGACATCAGTTCTGCGTTGGCTTATTAATCTTCTGAGGCTTCCTGCATAATGTTCTTGTTTGGCCACATCTGTTTTAACTTGCTGTTCTGGCAGCCTGACTATAACAAGCAGACGGACATACAGACAAGAAAGCTGACAGACAGGTCAATAGTGAACATGTCACTTGTCTAATCCCGCATATTATCCGCAGACTCGACCTGCTCCCTGCAAGCATTCAGGATGAAAGTCAAGGACGCGGACGACATGCTTCGAGTGAGGTCGCTGCAGGCAAGTGCTGTGTTGTTTCAGCTGACGTGGTCAAAGCCCTTTTAAATAATGTTTATAGCATAGAAGAACAGACAAAACTTCACCGCCTGAAGAGATTGGTGCGGCAGAGAGTGGGCAGAGGATCTGCCTGACAATTAGTACTCCCAGCAAAGGTCACACTGAAGCATAATCAGACTGCTGCTGGTATCATTAGTATTGGGATTCTTCGCTGGCTGTTGAAGATCAGGGCGGAGCACGTGTGGGAATGTACCGAGTGATGTGATGTTGGTTCTTGACTCAACTGTGTTGTTTAGTCCATCGAGACTGCTGTACGTGTGTGAGACCTGGGCGAGACCACAGACACACTGAGATACATCTGGTTACAGCAGAAACCTGGTTTCTTAGGGACATGCGCATAAAAAAGAACATGGACAGACAGAACAACTAAGGAACACCACCCAAGAAGTAGATGAAACCCACACAACGATGAGATACATTACAAGTAGGCAGTTCAGATGTGTGTAGGGTTTGAGGGGAGATAAATTGGATAAGCTTAGTTACAACTAGCACATTTTCTGGAAAACGTACGTGAGGAATACAAAGCGGCAAGTGCTGAATGTTTTGGTCAAGTTGCATGTACTTCACCCCAGACTGGTGATTGTGTGTGATGGCGATCTATGGGCGCACACGCTTATCAGCGTGGATCATGATGATGATGATGATGTAGATACGGGTCGTGATGACGATAGTTATTATTATCATGCTAATGATGACGATGATAATGGTGATGATGGGGATGATGATTGTGGTTATGATGATGATGACTTCAGTCTTTATTACAAAGTAAAATCTTTCTTTCTTTCTTTCTTTCTTTCTTTCTTTCTTTCTTTCTTTCTTTCTGTATGTTTGTCTATCTTTCTTTTCCTTGTTCCCTTGTGTTTGTACATGTAGTACACTCAGACACAACACATCTCGTGTACACATGCTGAAGACATACTTTATTAATTGTAATTCACACAACTTTAATTCACACAGCTGTAATTCACACAAAAGTAATTCATACAACCTAATTCACACAAGGTAATTCATGCAACCGTAATTCACACAACTGTTATTCACACAACCGTAATTCACATAACCGCAATTCACACAACCGCAATTCATACAACAATAGCTTAACCCTACGACTGTTGTCACTTGAAACCCTCTTCGCAACTCAGGTTAACTGGGAGGCAACAAAAGTTAATATTCAGTCTTCTAGAAAAATCGCAAGCAACCAATCAACATTATCCCATTATTTAAAGATTGTGTTTAAGGACAACTGCCAATACACGTGGGTATCTCCATAAGTGCTGCAGTCTCCTCCCGAAGTCACACAAGGAAAATCTCAGCACAGTGCACCAATTCCGTAGCAGCGGCGAGAACGCGGTGTGTAATGCAGAAACACACGAGTTGTAAATATTTGTTGATGAGTTAAAACATTAGTTGCTTGTTATGTACAGCACGTTGCAATCAACTTTAGCATTTAATGGCTGTCTTTGTTTTCATCTCTTTGAACTCAAACGTAGTCCATACATGCACTACTACTAGTGCACTGGACTGGATTTTGCGTGTGGATTAGCTTTCTCTAGTACCAGTGTCTATCCCATCAAGCGAATCCACTCCGACTTCTGAGGTTCTTGTACTTTACGTCCCCAAGTCAAGAACGAGACGTCAACACTGTAGTCCAGCTGATTGCTGTAGGGCCTGATCCCGCTTCCTCGACATCAGCGCACCGGATGTTTATGAACAAGCGTTCTTATCCATTCGGTCATGCCGATCTCCGTTTTGGAGAATTAAAGAGTTAGTTTCGTGTCCTTTGCAAGACGTGACAATCACCTTTAGCATTTATTGCCTGTTTCTTATTTTCTAGGTAATTTTACGTTACGCGGTTTGCAGATTACTCTTTCGTGAGTTTGTTCTCAAATTTTGATCTTCTCAAATTTCAGGAAAATAGAAATCGTTCTAGATCAAGCATACCAGAGGTCAACAGTTACATGGCAGAACGCAAAGACGACGACACATCAACAGCAAACGACATCAGACACGACAATGTGGACGAGGAAAACAACATGACAACCACTGACAGTTGTTTGACATTGTCCACACAGACAACGCCTCCTGAGATAGTTGTCCATGGCAACTGGAGACAGGATATTAGGAACATTAGCTGTCAAGGACAAAACACATCTCTTGTGCCTCTATCACAAGGAGCAAGTGAAGGATTAACACACGTTCCGTCTTCCGTGTTTGCTATTGCTGACACACACACTAACCAAGCTGTGGTTTATGAAAATCAACGCACAGCGCTAACGACCTTCACGTATGGCTTGAAGAAACCAGTCGAAATGTCAACTTCAAGAAAACAAATACAGAAACTAAATAAACAAAACACCCCAAACAGTACAGTCATGCTTTTAAATTCTGCTCTTACTGACACCGGGAAAAACACGGTATCTCAACGGAATAATATTTATTCCAGAAATGATGTACCAACAATATGTGACACTTTGGATAATGCTTGCATTCATAAAAGCACTCTTCAGAACTGCTACAGTTATAATCATACATCGACACAGCTGAACACAGTGTATAATGCCAGGTTGGATTGTCTGAACAATGAGTTTACAGATTTTCTGATACAAAAGATATTTCTAAATAACAAGACAGAGACAGTTTCCAGTGATGCTGATGATAAAGACAAGACATTAAATGGTGTTTCCTCACACGTGAATTCTCAAATAATAAATCCACATTGGGTTCGGGTAGGAAATTTGTCGACACGAAATCAGTAAGTAGTGGAATATATTTTCAATGTAGTTGGTAATTTTAATTTATGATTAATTCCTTTTGTCCGATTCTTTCATTCACATACCCTGATACCAATATAGACTACATTATTCGCTTATTATTACAATAATTGCATTATTCGTTTATTATGTATGTCCTTGTGTGTGTGTGTGTGTGTGTGTGTGTGTGTGTGTGTGTGTGTGTGTGTGTGTGTGTTTATGTGTACCCCTTGTGTGTGTATGTGTGCATACGCGCTACTATTTATTCATAATTTTTTCCCCTTGTTTCCCTTCGCTGACTTTCAACTCAAACGTAGTCCATACACGCGCCACAACTTCTAGTGCACTGGGCTGGTGTGTGCGTGTGGGTTAGCTTTCCCTGTTGGCAGTGATTCGTGAATGATTCGTGTATTAACGTTCACATCACTTTCATTGTGGTTGTGAAGATTAGTCCTGTAGCAGATACCACAGATGGAGTGTGAAATGTTAGACTTCACACATTCCAGTCCACGACGTGTAATGTGGGGTGTCCAGTTCCCTTCCTCGTAGGCCTCTCCTTCCCAAACAATTCCTAGAATATTGTGAACAATGTATATTATCCGTATTCGTCGGTCTCGATCCACCTCAGAGCGTATTGTTGGGAAAAAAATAAACCCGCTTCTGTTGATGTTTGAACCCTGACTACGACCTCCAGCATGAGAATGGAGGTGGAGGCAGTAACAGCGGTATTCCGGTGGCTAGAGGAGACCACTGCAACACACGTTGTGTTCATTACGGATTCAAAGAATATGCTTAGCAAGGTGGAGAAAGGAATGTTTCGTGTGGAATGGCTCTCGTCGCTTCAGAGGTCACGGATTGTGAGAATTGTATGGATATTTTGACCTGGCCATGCGGGTGTACGAGGGAATGAACAGGCTGATAGGCTAGCAGGGAATGCACCTGTTGGTGGTATCTTGTCTATGGACAAGGGGGAGGTGGTCGTGCACTTGTGGGACCAGGTGGAAAAGGCGGAGGAACAGATTGAGAACCTATATGTGGAAGGAATGAGATTTCGGGGGATCGGCAGGGGTTCTGGAAGAATCTCAAAACTGAGAGGGAAGACCAGGAGAACATTTAATCAGAGAGCGGTGGGAACGATTAGTAGTATTACTCTTCGCTGGCTGTTGAACGAGGGGACTGAGTACTATGGGAATGTCCTGAGTGCAGTGATGTCGATTCTAACTCAACTCAACTCAGCCCTGACCCTTGTCTTGACAGGCAAGCTCTGTTATCTGCTAGTTGGCTAAGAAGATTATGGTGCTATCTCAATGGTTAGATACACATTCTGTCCGTTTTCCATAGTTGCGGGTTCATGTGGATGTTGACCTGGCTAACGAAGACAGCTTTCTGGGGTGTCTTAGTTGGTCATGCGTCGAAGTACACTTGTTCCTGCAACGAGGCGCTGCCGTTCTTTGGAGGTGATAGGCTGGAATCCCGGTTGATAACTATAGCTTTCAATTTGTATGTTGTTTACTGCGTCCTCTAGTCTCTCCTTTAATCTTCTCACTTCTATGAGCCCCAAACAAAACAATATATGTGTGTTTATTTGTGAACTGTAAGAAAGTTACTATGAAACATTTGTATTGTGATTATATTTGTGTATATTGCAGGATCAATGACAGACCCATCACTGCACACCCCGCCCAAGACAGGCCAGCTGTGTGCTGTGGTAGGACCAATCTACTGGGCCAGCCCGCGATTGACGTCGTGAATCAGAACACGGGAGATGTACAACAAAAGCCTTATATACTCATGAAGAAATATACTATCGTTCTGGGCGTTTATTACGATGATACGCACAGGGCAGAGAACAATGAAACGTCAGAACGTCTGCGTGCACTCTCGGGGCTCACCCTGAATACAACCAAAGAAAGAAGCAGTCAAGCAGAGCCGGTTGCCATATGACGTCGTCATTAAGTGTGTTGCTGTGCACTGTTTTATCAAACTCCTGTACAAGTTTCAGTACAGCCAACTTCCACAAGAGTTTTTTTAGGGTTGGCTTTTGGCTGTCCTCAGTCTTTGTGCAAGGAGACATTTTTTATTTAAATCGTGTATGTCCTTCCTATATAGCCTTTGCCTTCCCTAATCTACATACAAGGCAGCATGAGTATTATTGTTATTATTATATCTTCTTCTTCTTCGTTCATCCGGAGTTTTTTTCGGATGTGAGTGCGTTGTGCCTGTTTACAGCAGAGCTGCGTTCTTGCGCCGTTAGGCCGACACATCCGACTTCTGCGGGCATTTGTTGACCGGGTTAACCTTCCCGGGGGTTGTTATTATTATATTATTATTTTGGTTGTTACTATCCCGTGATCTATCCGTGTCGGCACACCATTTTTTTTTTCTTTAAAGTCGTGTATCCCTTACGGGACGTTGCAGTCAACACCAGCATTTTTCAGCTGCTGTTGATGTACTAGGCAAGTGTTGTGTTCAGTAGTTTGCCATTGCTTTCTGAATGACCGGCTCCCATACCAGCACGTTATAATACAACGCGACAGGGTCTGCTGCACAAATCGGTCGCATTGTTACAATGAAGCAAATCTTCATATCTTGCTCCTGCATTCTCGAGTAATCGAAATAATAAAAATTACTCTTTTTAAGCTAATATAACAAATTCTCCGTGAAAAAAAGCAAATGCGAACCAAGACAACTGTTGAAGTTACTGATGTATGTTCCTTTCCAATAACAACATTTTACATTGTTTAACTCAATAGATTTATGACATTAGTGACTGCGGGATGATCTGCTCTTTCACAACAAGATACTGCTTCTTCTTTCGTTCGCTTGAAATGTGTCTAAAACTGCAAAGTTGCCTCTTGGATTAGTTTAACTGTCATTATTAGTTCATTCAGTAGTCCATAGATGTTTTCTTCCACTGTTTTTTTCTCTTGGCCAGAAGGTTTTCCTAGATATGTCGTATATTTGGGCAGTCTTGGAGTATGTAATCTGCTGTCTGCGGCGCCAATCCACATGTGCACATGGCTGATTTGCCAGTCCTGAATTGTGTATACATGTGGTTGCGTAATCTATTGTGTCCTGTTCTGATGTGCTTAATATTAATAATTATTTGTTCATCAATTCCATGTGTCATTAAAAAATAAACAATCCCAATTTTCTATAACAACTTGACTGAATGCAATTCAAACCGTATGATTATCCACATAAAATAACAATGTCAATATTCACTGAAGCGGCACGGAGTAGAAACATATCATTTGTTCATAACTGTGCTGATAACGTTGTTCTCGTTTTGTGCCGATTGGTAGAGGCGATAATGACCCCACACAACACGTCTTTCCTCATTGTATTTATTTATTTCATACATGACCCACACCTCTCCGTGTCTTTAGATACCTATTCTAGGCAATGTTTTATTTATTTATCGTGCCCCCTTTTTGAACAAAATGTCATAAACTCTAGTTGTATGAAAATTTTGAGTGAACTACAATATATCAAGTTCGGTTATTTTATGACAAAGCTCTAAACCATTTAGCAGTATGAAGTTATTAAAGATGAATGTATGTACACCGTCATGTGATATGCTCGCTTGCACGTGTTATCTGTTGGGTTCATGGAAATAGTGTAACAATAAAACTTGGTTTCTTTTCAATTGATGTTTTATATAATTTTTCCTCTGTTTTTTTTATTTTTTTTTTAAATACTCTTGATTGACTCATGGTTGCACGAGAATAAATGTTTGAGACAATAACAGATTGATATTGATCGTGTTTTGCTGATATATTTATTATTGTGATGTGTGTTGTGGTTAAGCTTGTGGCATGTCCCGGGACATGCGGGAGTCGAGGGAAATGAACAAGCTGATAAACTGGCTGGCTCTGCACTCCCTGTAGATGGCCAGCCCATGGATCGTGCCGATATTATTAACGTCCTTAAAGATATGTCGAGAACAGAGGACTTTGACGGCAGTGAATTTACATCGCTGTCCATGATAAAAGACTTGGAATAAAACAAAGGCACGGCCAGACGCGAGAGGTACATCGTGAAAACGAGCACTGGCACTATTAGCCACCGAACGCTGACGCATATGCTGGGGGGAGGATCTGAACACCTATGGACATGTCCGGAGTGCAATGAAGATACCCCAACTGATAACTGATAATTGAAGGCCTGTTTAAAAAATTTTTTTTAAATAGAAAGAAATGTTATCAAAAATGTTAAAACATACATAAGGGTATATGAACTTCTGTATAATTCAACAAAATAACTTAAAAACAAAGTAAACTGTTTTATTTCTAAATGCCCTCAAGGGCCGCATAATATCAGCCGTATGCGGCCCGCGGGCCGTAGTCTTCCCATCCCTTCTCATACAGTAAATTTCTTTTCGGAGTTCCTTTCTTTTCAATAATGATTTATTACAAACTACAGAATTATGATAGTGAATGATATGTAGATGATGAAAAACACAAAGCTGTGGAAATAAGGTATAGGAGAACACTGAATTACCTGATGCACAAAAATATGGCTGTATTCTCCATTACTTCATTCAGCTCTTTTTTTAACTAAGTGATCAAACTTCTTGAAGATAATAGAACGATCTAGAAAAAGCCAGTGTCTTAGATTTTCAGAGTGGACAAAATCACATAGTTCAAAGTCTCATTGATGATGGAGCAAATGTCCAGGGCAGAGACCCTGATGACACCATTGACACAAACAACAGATTGCACGATTTATTGCCTGAATTATTTCGCTGCACCTCGTCAGGTACATACTACGCTAATTTAATTAGGAGAGGATCCGAGCACTTATGGAGTGAACGTGTTGATGTGCAATGAGGATGATCTGTCGACTAACTAACTATCTTCTACGCATATATTTGTAGTACAGTCGGTGCAGTTTTTACTTACAAGAGAGGCAGATTTAAATGCTGCAAGTGAGGCGGCTCTAGGTCTCTGCATACAGTCTCCGGGATAAGCAGAAATAGCAACACTTCGCTTACAACAATAAGAAATATAATGTAAACACCAGAATGGACAAAACTATACAGCTCTAATGAAGGCAGTGGTAATGTGTGATTTTTAGTATAGCTTACATTTTACTTCAGTTTTATTGTCAGAAATATTCAAACATGTCTGATCCATGGTTAGAAATGCATAATCCTGCTTACAAGAATAATGAAAGAGAGAATACAGCAGACATGTTTGAAAAATAAGGACTTAGCATTTTATTCATGTTCACAGAATATATACTTTATAAACATTGTATGCAAATGACACGACGACACCAGTGCTAGACATTGCAATTAAAACTTTGTGTACGAAATCGCTTGAAATATTTTTAGACAGTGTTGACTTAGTTGGGAAAGATAAGACTATTAAGACCATAGTGATCAATAATTCCCCCACAAATGTGTTTCAACATAATTTTAGCTAGATTACCAAAAGTTAAATTTCAACGGTCAGGCGACTCTTGGAGTTAGTTGAACATAGTGCACAAGTTAGCATACAGAGTACTTTACATAGCATAATGCGTAAACAAAATACTAATAGAGAGTTTATGAACGTCTTGATGTATTTTACTTGTTTCACTCCTTGATATTTGAGAAGTCCGGTTGTTAAATAAAGAAGTGGATTTCTATGTTGTATTTGGACATTTTAGTCATTTTCATATTTAGTAATTTTCAGGCCGTAATAGCCTGCATATTCTAAACATCCAGGTAAAGTTGTTGCTTGCTTGCTTGTGTTCGTTGGCTTGAGCTCCAACGCGAAGTCCTGTATGTCGGATGAAGGCATCCTGTTGTCCAACATCAGTGTGATGTCATACAGGACCTGAGGTTTGCGTGAGTATCCGTTGTCCCGTGTCTGGCTTATTATAAGACGGAAAGTTGTTGCTATTTCAATGAGTTATTGGGAAATATAAGGATGACAATTACAATTAAATTATTTGAGTGGTGTTGAGCAGTTATACAGAAAAGTCCTAAAAACAAATCACCGGGTCCAGATGGAATAACCACAGAAGCTATTCAGGCCTGTGGGGAAACAGGAGTTAAATGGCTAACAAGACTTTTTAATATAGCATGGGAAGAAAGAAGTCCCAGATGATTGGCAACAGGCAATAATATTACCAATATGGAAAAAGAAAGGCAATATGAGAGAGTGCGAAACATACAGAGGTATATCACTCCTGAGCCATATAGGGAAAATGTATGCAAAACTTTTGGAACAAAGAGCTAGACCAATAGTTGAACAACAGTTAAGCAAAGCACAATTCGGTTTTCGGAAAGGTAAAAGTTGCACTGATGCATTATTTACACTTAGACAAATTTGTGAAAAAACTATTGAATATAGTGACCAGCAGAATATTGTGTTTGTAGATCAGGAAAAGGCTTTTGATAGAGTAGACAGATACAAATTATGGACCATCCTTGAAGACTATGGGATAGAAGGCCAACTGCTAGAAAACATCATAGCAATGTACCACTCGAGCCGAAGTGCAGTAAGAACACAAGAAGGTATATCAGATATGTTCACAGTCAATACAGGAGTGAGGCAGGGATGTGTGCTCTCTCCCCTACTACAGGAAGGTATATCAGATATGTTCACAGTCAATACAGGAGTGAGGCAGGGATGTGTGCTCTCTCCCCTGCTATTCAATATCTACATGGACAGAATTTCCAAAGAAGCAAGTCTCGACAGACCAGATTCAGAAAATTTAGAACTCTTTACTCCAGATGAAACAACTGACCCACAGGGAATAAATGAACTTCTATTTGCAGATGATCAGTGCCTGTTTTACAGCGACGAGGGCAGACTACAAAATCATATTAATAATCTGAGTTCAACCTGCAGCAGATACAATATGAGTATAAACACAGCCAAAACCGAAGTAATGCAAGTTAGCAGATCGCCAGGCCCACTAAGTATACAGATAAATAACACACCTCTGAAACAAGTTAAAGAATTCAAACATCTTGGAAGTATGATCACAGAAGATGGCAGATTGGACAGAGAAATTGAAATCAGATGTCAAAAAGCTAGTGCACTTACATATCAACTGTCACCCTTACTGAAACATCCAAACATACCCATGTCCGCAAAACGACAGATAATAAACAGCATATTCACACCAACCCTATGCTACCAATCTCAAACCTGGACTTTATCCAAATTACACCTTCGCAAAATCAACACCTGCGAAATGAGATGCCTGAGGAGAGCTGCCAACTTAACAATCCGAGACCGAGTAAGAAATGTTACTATCAGACAGACTGTGGGATCAACACCTTGTGCCACATTTATTGAAAGACAGAAGATCAAGTGGTTTGGCCATGTTGTTAGAATGCAACATCAGCAACTACCATCACTGGCCTTACATCAAAGATCATCTGCGACGAGACCACGAGGACGTCCTAAGAAGAAAATGGATTGACGACATCAGAGACATTGTACAACCACACGGAATGACACTATCCAGTGCCGCCCACCGGGCGCTGGAACGCAAATTATTCCTCCCCACGACGCTTGACGGCAGAAGTGGAAGATGATGATGATGATGATGTGTTTCTATTATTGTTTGGCTTTAAATTTCAAATGTAACCTGGCATTTCCGCTACAGTATCGTAATCTACTAATCGAAGTCGTCCAGGAAGACGCCGTATTTCGCCCACAATACATGATTCTGTGTGTTGTCACGTGTTCGCTTCTCACGTGTGAATAGTTTCATCATTGCCTTTCATTTGCTCTAGGTATGTATTTATTCTACTACCCGTTTATCACATCCATCCATCATGTGCCATGCCAGTAAAGATGGGCGGTCATGTTTCGCTATTTCTTGTCTCGACCAAGCCACGTGGTTAAGCCATTCATGTATTTACTTCTCTGTCCTCCCCTTGCTCTCTTCCCTTCGATCTTGCCAGTTGTCACCAAGTTTTCTAGTTTTTTCTCAAAGCGTGTCCAAACAGTCGTGACTATCTTCTACTGTCTCTAATCAGTTTACGATATTTATTTGAAATATTTGTTTCTTGTAGGACTTGTTGAATTACAAGAGTTACAAGACCTAGTGGTGCAAGTAAACAGTTAAACAGGCATAGTGCAGAATGTGGCTTAGATATTAACATCCAAAAAACAAAAACAACTGTGATAATTAGTAAATTAGCAGTGAAAAGGAAAGGCCATCAATGAACATCGCAGTAAACGGGCAGATACTAGAACAAGTAACAAGTTTCTCTTTTCTTGAACATATAATAACAGATGATGGCAGAAGTGAAATGGAAATCAAAAAGAGAATAGGAATGGCCAAAAATGCTTTCGACAGCATGAAATCAGTATTAACGTCTAGAGAGATTAATAACACATTAAAAATGAGAATGGTCAGATGCTATGTATATTCTACACTAGTGTATGGCGCGGAAGCTTGAACATTGAACAAGCAACTAGAGATGTGGATATACAGACGAATAGGTCGTATTTCATGGAAACAAAAACAATCACATGCAGAGGTTCTAGAAAAACTGGGAATGAATAGAGAGTTGATGAAAGAAATAAAGAGGAGGCAAGTGAAATATTTTGGCCATGTTAAAAGACATGATACTCTTATAAAAACCATACTGGAAGGCAAGGTTGAGGGCAAGCGAGCAAGAGGTAGACAATACAAGTGGGAGGATAACATCAATCATCAAGCGATGGACGAACATCAGCCTGACAGAATGTACAGTCAAGGCGAGAGACAGACAGTGTTTGTCAGACAGACAGGAGATCCATTGCAGCCGACCTTCATTGTGGAGACGGCACCTGATTGATTGATTGATTGTGGGACTTGATCATTGTTTTTTCTTTTTGTCCATGGTTTTCTGTGCATTCTCATCAGAAACCACATTCCCATAGCCATCAGATGTTTTTCAGCTTGACTGCTCATTGTCCACGCTTCATATCTATATAAAAGTACATGATCTATATAGCACCTCAGCACATTTTTCTCCTCGAAGTGATTATTACCAAACGTTTGGTAATAAAATCTTTCATTATTCCCAAACGGCTGGTCACGTGATTATTCGCGGATGCACCAAACGTTTGGTAATAAAATCTCTCATTCCCAAACAGCTGGTCATGTCTGGTCACGTGACATAGGTTTGACTACATTATTAATGTTTGTGGAAATGTTATTGTGTCCTCAGTGGTGTAGTGGTTAGTGTTTCCGCCTGTTACGATTGAGACTGGGGTTCGTCTCTCAGCCTGCATTTTTTTTTTTTTTTATGTTTAATAAACAAAATATTAAACATTACGACCTACAATATGGAACTGAGAAATTCGAAGCTTGAACAAGAATCGCCATGGCAAAAGTAGCCTTTAGCAAGATGAAGAACATACTGACCAATAAAAAGATGTCTATTGAAATGAGAAGTGTTGAGGTGCTACATATAACATAGAACCTGTACTTTTATATGGATGTGAAGCGTGGACAATGAGCCAGAAAATTCAATGAACAAGTCCTTCAAGAAACAAATGTAGATCGTAAACTGATTATAGACATTAGACGTAGACCGTCAAAATCTTTGGGCATGTTATGAGAAGAAATGAATTGGAGAACTTGGTGACAACTGGCAAGATCGAAGGGAACAGACCAAGGGGAAGACTGAGAAGTAAATACCTGGGCGGGATTGGCAGCGGATCGCGTCGTGCTGGTTACTTAAGGAGGTGTGAGCCGGTCGTTCAGAAAGCAATGGCAAACTACTGAACGTAAAACTTGCTGCAACAGCAGCTGAAAAATGCTGTTGTTGACTGCAATGTCCTAAAAAAGAAGGGTACTCAACAAACAATTTAACCCTGTGTGAACTTTCTCACCTCTGAACCCTCACTTCAGAGTTCAATAAAAACAAATGTTGCAGTGTCATCTACAGGCTTACTTTCATCTCATGCGTACCCAAATTCAACGCTAAGAAGTAAGTAACGTATCTAGGCATTAACTGAGATATGAACATTAACATTTTATGGAATAAACTAATGTGTGTAGATGAAGTTCAAAAAGAGCTTGAAAACAAAAGACAGACTAACAGATGGCGGTAGTATAGGTCACTTGACCAACCGTTTAGGAATAATGTACGGAATTATTACCAAACGTTTGATAATAAAATCTCTCATTATTACCAAACGTCTGGTAATAAAAAAGTCTCCCTTTTCTCCTAGCAATTGACTTCTTTTTATTGGTCAGTATGTTTTTCATCTTGTAAAAGGCTGACTTCGCCATGGTGATTCTTGTTCTAATCTCTTCAAGGCATCTCCCATCAGATGTTATGACTGTTCCGAGATAATTGTACCCATTCACGTGTTTAAGAATATTTCCATTTACTTGTATATTACATTGTGGTACTGTGTTCCTCCCAGTGACGACCATAATCTATATCTTCTTACAATTTAATAACCCTAGTTGTGGCATATAAGTTGAGTGGAGAGATATTATATCCCCTGATAGTGGTTGCCAACTACTAAAAGAAAACCAAACATGGCTCGCACACACATAAATATGATAAAGTAAGACAGTACTCTTCCATAACAAGTTCAAAGAATTATAATGGATGATTGGGATGATATGAAAGATGTTATGTTATGTCATGACACAAAACAGATTGATACTATGACAATGTATGTTAATGATATCCGTCTTCTACAATGTTCCGTTTATCCCATATAGCATATATAGTATAGTTAACTGTAACTTTTTCTACCTAACTATGCACTGCTTTACGGAAAGGGAAACATTATTCATAGTCAAACTACGAATAAAGCTCAGTTTTATTCATAGTCAACTAGTCCGCTCGTAATCCCATATATCCACGTCCACTCACTAGTCAATTTTAGTTTGAGCCAGTAAGAAGGTGGTTAATTTGGGGCGATATTTCATTTGGCAAATAAAATTCACGTTAAACAAAGACATCTATTGGATCCATCGATTCCGACACTCGATCACTCCATCGCTGCCTGGGGGATGCGCTCACCGGCAGCTTCTGCAGATCCATAGAGCACACTTTATTCACAAGCTTCGAGTTTCTCAGTTCTATATTTTAGTTCCTAATGTTTCATATTTTTTATTTAAAATCGCTTTCGCCTAATTAATTGCTGACAAATGAGAAAAAAAATCGCTTTCACCTAATTAATTGCTGACAAATGAGAGAAAAAAATTGCTTCCCCGGGGAATCGAACCTTGAGCTTCTGCGTCACAGGCGGAGATTCTTACCACTATGCTACTGAGAACATGTTAATGAATCAATGAAAATGTGTAATATCCATCCAGGGATTCCGGGGCCGGGAATAATCACGTGACCAGCTGGGACAGTTTGACTATGAATAAAACTGAGCTTTATTCATAGACTATGAATAGTCACTTCGTTACGAGAAATCGCTAGGGGCTAAGTCCACTGAAAACCCACCTTGGCGGGAAACATTTCCTGAATGATGCCGAAGTTGAATGTGAAGTGAAAATGTGGTTTAGAAAACAGGGCATACAGTTCTATGCAGCCGGTTTGGGAGGACTGATAAAACAATGGGATACATGCATCAATGTTGGTGGAAATTATGTTGAGAAATAAAGGGGCAATGTATGTATAAAGATAAACTGGTTTCAAGTTGTTATCATAGTTAGTTATTTTTCTACAGCCATTTGTGACATACTTATTAACTTACCTTTGTATTATTTATATGTGGCACAAGCTGTTAACCAGGTTAACTTAACCTACTGCCTGTCTGATTACATCATTTCTTATTCGGCCTTGAATAGTTAAGTTGACAGCTCTCATCAAGCTTCTCATATTGCTCATCACGTTCCTCTTGTACCTTGCGGTGTCGAGGTGAAGTATAAACAGCAGGAGAGTGCCCGCTTATAGGCTTCATGTATTGATATTCCCATGGCCTCCTACGCTATTCCCTGCGTCCATCGTTTACGTGGTCGGCCTCTTCCTCTGCTTCCATCTGGTCTGTACATCATGATCATTGCTTGTTGTGGTATACTGTTAGTTGGTAGCCTATTTGTATGGCCAAACCATTTGACATGCTACCTTCTAATAAAATCTAGTGCCGCTTAAACCCCCACTTTAGTCCTGATTTCTTTATTTCTGATCTTATCTCTGATTTCCTGAGCATCCTGATTTCTGCGGTGCGCCTCCTGGCTGGTTACCTCCATCTTCAGCACTTTTCCTTCGCTAGAGCAGACTGGTCTCACTTGAGTTTAGATGTGTATGCGCGCATACTGATTATTTTTCGGCGCCAGAAACTCGCCGTTGCCCCTTCTCCTGTTAGTAGAAACAGTTCCGCCATGTGAAGGCTAGGAGCTGGACTTTTGCTGCACAGGTTATGTATTCACGAGCCATTGGGGTATTTAAGCAATGTTGATCGCTCACCCCAACACTACGCCCCGGCTACATACAGCAACATTTGGAACCCAAGCAATATTCATCCGGTAAGGACAATCATGAGCCATAGCTGACACAAGACCGTCATCCAGCTACTGATGGCAAAATCATAACGAATATGTTTAAAATGGGAAATAAATTTAAAATAGGAACATGGAATGTTAGGACATTAAATGAGTTGGAAAAGTTTAACAATGTGATAAGAGAAATGGAAAGCATGAAAATGAATATTCTAGGCATAAGGGAGATGAGATGGGAGGGATCTGGAAAAATTATAACCGACACACACACAATAATTCTTCTAGGTGGAATACACATGAGAAAGGAATAGGGCTACTATTTGATTAAAAATAACAGCCAAGTAAATTAATGTTTACTAATGTATTTCAGGTTCAGATATTTAAGTTATTACGATCAAAATGAAAGGCAAACCAATAGATATAAATATTATACAAGTATACAACACTTTTACGATGAAGTAGAAATGGCGATGTCTCAAATTAAATCACAAGAAATAAACATATTACTGGGAGATTTTAATGCAAAAGTAGAAAAGGGAAAAATGGAGGATGTAGTGGGGAATTAAGGTTTAGGTGCAAGAAATGAATGAGGAGAGAAACTAATAAAGGGTCAAATATCAATGATTTGATAACTGGAAACACCTGGTTCAAACACCATAAAAGATTACTTCTTTACACATGGAAAAGCCCTGATAAGAAAATACTTAACCAAATTGACTACAAACTTATTAATAAAAGATTTAGAAATGTGTTAATTAATGTTAAGACAATGCCTGATGCTGACAAATAGCGGCCATGTACCACTATGTGGACAAATGAAGATCAGATTGAAGAGAGGAAAAACAGTGGTTAAGAATATGAGACTTAAAGATGTTCTGAAAGTAGATAAAGAAATTCAAGAACTATACAGTCACTGTGAAAAATAGGCATAATACAATAGCTAAATTCCAGAGAATAAATGAACAATGGGAAATGTTAAGGAACTCCATTAATCAAACAGGCAAAGAAATACTACCAGAGAGGGGGGAAAAAATGGATGACTGAAGAAATCTTAAGGTTGATGGATAAAAGAAAACATAATAAAAAGGACAAACAAGGGTATGATAAGATTAATAAAGAAATAAGAGTTAATGTGTAAAGGCAAAAGAAAGTTGGTTAAAAGAGCAGTGCAAAAAAATTGAATTAAATTCTATCAAAGATTTAAAAAAAACATGCGCAGACAAATCAGGGAGCTCGTAGGAAGAAAAATAAGGGTAAATACAGTGTGTTTGAAATTTTTAAAAAAAACAGTAAAGATACTATTGGAGGAAGAGGCTATAATGAAGAGGTGGAAGTATAAAAGAGAATAATATGATGGAGAAAGGGAAAAATAACATGATTAAGGAAAAACACTTGGGCCAGATGGAATCACAGTAGAAGAATCGTAAGTACTGGGGGAATTTTGAGTACATATATTAACCAAGATGTTGAATATTTACAGCAGTGGATATTTACCAAGTGATATGCTGACATATGTATTTATAGCTATACCAAAACGACCAGGAGCAACTGAATGCGAAGACTTTCATACAATTAACCGCATAAACCATGTCACTAAGCTTCTACTCAGAATTATAATGAGAAGAACAATAAAGAAAATAACAATCAAAATTGGTGAAGAGCGGTACGGGTTAGTGGAAGGAAAGGGTACAAACAATGCAATATATACATTACAAGGACTACTAAAACGATCAATAAACAGAAAGATATACATCTGTGCTTCATAGATTATACCAAGGCATTTGATAAAGTAAAACATGAACTGATTAAAATGCTGGAAGATATTAACATTGATGGGAAAGATCTCAGAACAATAAAAAAAATATTTACTGGAAACTGTAGTAACAATTAAAATGGGAAATAAAGAGGGCAATTATGAATAAATAAAGCTAGGAGTATGACAAGGATGCGTTTTGTCACCGGATCTGTCCTCCCTCTATAGCGAAGTAATAATGAGAGAGATCAAAGAGAACCATAGAATACTAATCTGAGGTATTGGCAGAGGATTATGCAAAAGATCTCCAACATGTTGGACATTGTAGTAATTAAGAGTGCCAAGAAAGTACTTGCCTTGAATATCAAGAAAACAGTAACAATGGTGATATCAAAGAAATATGTGACACCAGGATGTGAGATGGAAAATAAAAAAGGAAATTCTTAACCAAGTGGATAATTTTAAATACCTAGGAGCATTTATAACATCAGATGGAAGGTGAACAACGGAGATTAGGAGCAGAAAAGGGCAGGCAGAAGCTGCATTTCAGAAAATGAATAGCATGCAATAAGTCACTATTACTGAATGTAAAAGAGTACCAAAGTGCTATATAGAACTTGTTTTGCTATATGGCAGTGAATCTTGGAATATAAATGAACAACTTAGTAACAACTTGGAAGCAGCAGAGATGTTGTTCCTAAGACGAATATTGCAAATTCCTTGAACTGCCAGCGTAACAATGATTGCTTAAGTTAGGCTAATGAAACTAGAACATTATATACAACAAAAAGAAAGAGCTTTCTTTGGTCATGTGATTACAAGAGAGGCAATGGTGAACATCATGATGACTGGCAAGATTGAGGGGGAGAGAGATGATCCTGAACACCAAAGAGATATGAACCCCTACGTCAGCTGACATGGGATTTTTTTATTCTCGCTCGCTTTGAACTCAAGCTTAGTCGATACACACTACTTCTAGTAGTAGATGACTGAAGTTTGCGTGTGGATTAGCTTTCCCTATTAATAGTGTCCCTCGCCATCATGCAAACTCTGACTTCAAGGGTACTTATTATTTACGTCCTCAAGTCAAGGAAAATAGGTCAACATTTTAGTCCAGCTGTCCAGTGTAGGGGTTGAACCCCTTACCTTTGCATCAGCACACTACTATTTTTATGTGCACGTATTCTTATCCATTCGGCCATGCCGACCTACAACATGGCATTTGATGATGATGATGGTCATGATAAAGTAAGAATTGATTACCTTCTACTTGATGAATGTGAAATACAGAGAATTAGACATGAGATTGAAGTCATTGTTCTTATATCTTAGGTTACAGAAATCATAGAGGAGTTAGAATTCGCTGCTACAGACCAGCAGAAGAATATTATACAGCTCTAATGAATGCAGCGCAAGTGTCTGGTAATTGCTCAGCTTAGTTTACTTCAGCTTCATTTTCAGAAATCTTCAAACATGTCCGATCAAGGATGGGAAATGCATAAATCTGCCGGCAAGAATCGTAATATAGAAACTTTTGCAGACATGTTTAACAAGTTACATGAGATGTTCAATCAATATATACAATATAAATCAGTGTACGAGAATAGCACTTCGTCACCGCTTAACATTGCAGTTAAAGAATGTGATGTGAAATTGCTCGATACATTTTTGGACTGTGTTGACTTAGATGAGACAATCAAGACCAGAATGGTCAGTAATTCCTACACATATTTTTTTCGTCACACATTTTACCGAATTATTACCGAACGTAAAATTGCAATGGTCAGGCGACTTTTGGAATTAGGAGCTGATGTGAATGGTGGGCCGTCAGTTTTTCCTCTGTGTGAGGCAGTTAAGGCCGGCAGTTATCGTCTGGTTGAGTTGCTCTGTCAGCATGGTGCTGATTTTAGTAAGACAGGTGCAATGTTTAGACACCCCCCTTTAATTATGGCAGCAGGAGAAGGTCGTTATGATCTGACTGAAGTGATGGTGAAATTTGGAGCTATTAATTCTGATAGGAAACTGCATTACGTAGCGGCAGACTTGGCCTTTGTTCGTGGCCACATGGACTGTGCTAGACTCCTAGTGCAACATGGTGCAAATATTGACATTGAAATTGCTGTACCCAATGTTATACATTTACAAAGAGTCTGAAGCATTTACACTTCCTGTTTGAGCATTTCAGGTATGAAACTCAACAGTATATTTTAGAAAATAGGACATGATCTGTTAATGTTGGCAGTGTCCGAAGCAAATGTTGAAATTGTGAGCCATATTTTTGACATTGATATTTGACACTGTGCAAGGAGTATCCTTGTTGGGAAACTTTATTAGCTCTTTCCAGAAATGGAGAAATTGCCAAATTTCTCATTCAGAAGGGAGTAGATGTCAATAAGATTATTACATCATATGGTAGCTGTACTCCTCTGTCCATGATTCTAACTAGAAAAATATCTCTCAGATCTCAGCTAAAATTAGTACAAGTACTGCTAGAAAATGGAGCTTCACCTAATATTCACGGTAACATATCACCATTAATGTTTGCGGCTTTAACAGTTGACAGTACAGATCTGCTACAGTTACTACTAGACTACGGGGCTGACATTAATAGGAGGGACAAAGATGGCAATACTGCCCTTTTTTATTCTACCTATCAAGAATGCCAGTGCAATGCTGATTTTCATGCCAGATGTACTATGGAAAAAAATGCTTCTTCCTGTGTTGTCCAGGAACATTGGCATAGAAATGCTGAATTTCTTATGAGCTATGCTAAAGACAAACATTTTCTCAATGCACAAAATAATGATGGATGGACGGCTTTGATGCAAGCAGCGAGATACAGCAATGTAACTGTGGTGAGTGAGATGATAAACCAAGGCTTTGATGTTAATATGACAGACAAAAAAGGCAATACGGCCTTGCTATATGCAATAGAAAGAATCAATAATAGTGGCTGTAACTATATGGCTGAAGATATTGTAGCTTGTCTAGTTAAAGCAGGCTGTGTCGTTAACTGGCAAAACAATGATGGCATCTCACCTTTAATGTTGGCTACAAACAGATGCAACTACACGGTTATAGAGCTACTTTTTGATGCGGGGGCTGATGTTAATATTGTGAGTAAAACTGATAGGTCAAAAACCGCACTATCATATTTCAAACCAAACTCATGTATTTCACGCAATGAATGTATATCAGCATTGCCTGTCGCTGTTTCTTCTTCAGGGTGCCTGTTTGTCTTATTTACAGGCTGAGATGTTTCATAATATTTTATTTCCAATGACCTTGTCGAAATCAATAATATTTTACAAATGGAACAGGGCCCACTATCTGTCAGATCAGACAAGTATATTGGCACTATGCTGTCGAATTTCTCACATATTGAATTCCATATTCGACATATCACCTTTGTGTACAGCACTGTTAAGTGGAAATATAACACTTGCCCATCATTTCATAGAAATTATGTATCTTACCAAATCTGATCTGTCATCACTGATGTATAACAAGATTGTTCGTGCAGATCTGGAAGAAAATAACCAAAGCCAGTGCCTGGATCTGCTTGATGAGATGTCTACACAGCCAGCGTCTCTGCTCAGGCTGGCTTTTGTGACAGTATCATCTGCTGTAGGGACATCTCCTAGACGTGAGAACCGTGTCAACAAGTTACCCATACCACGGATTTTCAAAGACAAGCTGTTGTTTAAATCACCTGTAAACTTGACAACCCGAACAAGACCAAGTCCTTTATATTTCTTGCCTGTTTATCTAGATAATGCAGAACACATTAATTTGTCTGATGACTGTGAATGCTGCCAAGCCGAGAAATTGAAGAAGCAACATGAAATACATTGTTTATAATTGTTTGTTATTGGTGTATGCACATTAGATCCTTGCTGGTACCACCAAGTTCCTACACTGAGTTGAGAGCCCTCTTGTGAGGGAGACTGGATCACCAGTGGATAGTTTCAAGTGTGATTGTAGTCCTTGGGTACAATCACTATGATCAAGTCTTCTCACACTATTTCTCTGTATTGTATATTTTTATGCTCCTTGGAGCAGTTTCTTCTTGTATACATAATGCCAGACTAAATGTATGTGTTACTGATGATATTATAGTCTGTCTGTCTACATATAGAGCCACTTATAACAAACTGATAAACATTCAATAACTCACAATATCAGGCACATTGTGACAAGGTCTGCACTTGGGTTCCTATATGTCATTTATCATTACTTATACCCAAAGTGGTTTGTAACTGCTTATCGCTATGTTTGATTGTTTGTATTGGATGATTTAGGAGGCTCTCTGTAGCTTTATTTCTTTTTTGAATGCCAATGTATAGAGTTTATTTTAATGGAGTAGTTATAGATCACTATAATTGTCTTTATTTACACATGTTGGAAACTTGCAGAAAATGTTTAATTATTGTTTAGAAAATTGAATGAACTGTACTTGGATAGCTTCAAGTGTTATTTTATGTCAAAGTTTTGAATGGCATGCAGTTATCAATTGTTAGTATACAGACTCTGTGATATGCTTATTTAACATACTGACATTGTTTTTATCTGTTGATTTCATGGATTTATGGGTAGCAATAAAACATGGTTTCTTGTTAATTTATGTTTGTTATAAGAATGCTATTGATTGATTAATGATTGTATGAGTCATAGTAAAATACTGTTGAGCCAATAAAAACATCTTGTATATTGAAAGTGTTAAGCTAATATATTGAATAAATCTGTACTTGTGGTTAAAATATGTTTGGTTGATGCAAGTTTCATGGACACGAAGTCAACACAGCATGGACATGTAGACAGATCATTCTTCAGGTCCTTGCCTAGAATAGACGTCTGTGATCAATACTCTCCAAACTTCTGACGTCTGATTTCTTTATGAAGTTTATGTTTCTTGTATTGTTATTGTTTGTTACACAGCTGTTTAACATTTCCATATACACCTGTCTCTACCATCCTCTGCCTCTCATGCCCTAATTGTTCCAGATAAATCTGATTTCTGTGTTCTACCTCTTCTTTCGATACGTCAAGTACATTTCACTATTGTCTTTCTTATAATTGTTGATAAGCAATCATGAACAACATGCATCATGAAAATACTTCTTTTTTCTTTCTCTTCTCAAAGTCCACATGTTCAATTTCATTCTGCCCTGCTTTTGTACTTGTGACTAAAGTTATAGCACAACTAAACAGAAAGAAAGAAAGTACAGCAAATGTTTATAACTTTGGGACATTGCTAATAACCATGGAAACAGTGTTGTTGACAACAAGTTATAATCTTCTCCAGAACAATTGTGATTATTGCAACAAAATGAGCATTCATGGTTTACAGTAGATGCCAATCGACAGCAGTACAATACAAGGGTGCAACAATGCTGTGCATGCTAGAAATATTGATATGAAAGCCAACTGTAAAAGAAGTGCAGATGTATAGATACTGTTCATATCCTCACTCTGTTAGAAAATATCCACAGAGAAAATGTTCACTTCAGAAAATTAAACTCTGAAATCAGTGTCAACTGTTTTAGATACTGGGACAATATATTTGGGTTCCGCCCATCTACAAGATTGCTATAATAGCATATGTAATGTGGGTTTAGCTGGTAAAACTGCAAGTGCCATAAACAGTGTGAAAAGCAGGCTTCCTTCCTTGTCAGCCAAGATATTGATGTCTTATATCAGCATTGGTGCTAAAGCAATAGGAAAATACTTTTGTATGTTCATGGACAAATACACAAAATAAGGATTTTAAAAATGTAATTTAAAAATTCGCTCAGAAAGCAATGGCAAACTACTGAGCGTAATCTTGCCAAGAAATCAACAATCAGCTGAAAGATGCTGATGTTGACAGCGATGTCCTGTAAAGGATAAGCAAAAAAAAAATTAAAAATAAAACACTAAGCATATAACATGTCAGCTAGAACATTTTAAAGATGTAATTGGATCATTACAGATGTGTGTGTACGCACGTATACCTTTACATACATACATGAGATTACCCTGTTAAACCTTAAAAAGGTAATTAACATGGTTATATGTTTAGTGTATTCCTTTTAAATTAGGTATCATTTTATTCTTATCTTATGCTTATGGGAATGTCCTGAATGCTGTGATGTCGGTTCCTCAATCAATCAATCAATCTTATCTTCAGTATATTTCCCTGAACTAAGTCTTCCTGCCTCTAGGCTTGATTTACTATTCTCCTACCAACTTTATTTAGGCTATGTCTATTTTCAGTACCTGTTTAATTCAAGGCTTCACATTAGATTTCTCTTTTAATAATTTTTGTATTTATCTCTCCTTCTATAACTTTGGAAAATATCTAGTAACGTCCTGTGTTACTTGATTATATTGATGACAATGTATTTGGAAGTGTTTGGTTCAGGGCATTCTGTATAGATTGATTTGTTTCCTTTTAATGGAGCATTCACTAATCTTATCTACAATTTTTTTATTTGCTGGGACATTTGTGTTCCTTTGTTTCAATTTGTCCGTATGGTTCCTTAGTTAACTGGAAAATCATCAATTTCTTGCTTGTCTATATTTTCCCCATATTTTTCACTTTTGGTTCTCAATTTGCCCGCTTATTCTATTGTATTTGCGTGTGCAGTTGTCCTCACCTAGTTCTTCCTATATTTCAAATTTATCGTAGCGTTTCATTTGCTCTTCTCCTCCCCCCCCCCCCCCCCCAAGTCTATTTGGCGTTTTATTCAATAGCAAACAGTATAAAATGGCAAAAAGTAGTGGCAATTAGCCTTCATTAGCAAACATACACAAAACACAATATATAGCCACAGAGATCTCCTGTTACTACATTAAGACGTGAGGGAAGGATGAGAAGAATAAAAAAAAAAATGAAAGCAATGAAGAGAAAATAAAAATTGGAAAAAAATGTTCCCACATACCTCAGAATTCCGAGCTGTTTATATACAGCTCGGAATTCTGAGGTAAGTAGGAACATTGTTTTCCATTTTTTTAAATGCGTTTATTTGCTGATGAAGGCTAATCGCCGCAACGTCCTGTATGTGTCATAATTCTGTTATGTAAAGCTGCACTACTTTGTGTCATTTCATATTGTTTTACGTTTTCACAGCTTTACCGCAGTTCCACCAAATTTTATTCAATAGCAGCACTATTGGTCCTGCACCTATTGGTCAGTCCCTCAACAGATATTCTGAATGTTGTTGTTGTTAATCTTAAAGCTGTTGAGTTGTCTCCTCTTGACAGCCCAATTCCATTCTTGTGAAGCAGCAGGTCTGCTATAGGCTAAAGCAGTTCCAGAGAGGGAGGGGGAGAGAGAGAGAGAGTTTCTAACAGCTGGATACCTTGTAGCGGCCTTTAGCTCTGTTCCACCTTCTTATCTTCATCGTAGGCTTCTTAGCTGTCACCACCCGAAGATAGATCCTATAATTAGAGGATCTAGTGAAAGAACCTTGTAATAACCCGTGAGTACACATCACATGAACATTTCGACAAACCCTCAGTATATGATAGATACACTACATATGTGCTATCTGACCCTGATGCTCGGAAAGAGAATATCCTCATTATCAGTAAATAGATTCATTACAAGGTAGAATAATACTGAAAGGGTATTCCTTCGGGGTTTGGCCGGCCAACATTAAAACAACGTTTCCCCGTATCAGAATACGACACCCCCGGGAAGGTTAACCCGGTCAACAAATGCCCGCAGAAGTCGGCCTAACGGCGCAAGAACGTAGCTCTGTTGTAAACAGGCACATCGCAATCACATCCGAAAAAGAAAAAAAAACTCCTGATGAACGCAGAAGAAGAAGAATACGACAGGCGGACATACCTACTGGCCATTCTGTGACAAGGAGTAAGGGGCAGACAAGGCATGGTCGGGATACAATACGTCCTGATCCAAGACTCGTGATCGTCTTAGATGACGAAACATGACCGCTGATCTGCATGGTACTGGTTGTGATACCACTGATAGCGTAGTGGCTATACGCTCGCCTTCAGGCCCAGTTGTGACGCGTTCCATTCCGCATCCAGGCGGATTATCACAATTGACGTGGTCTCCGGGTCCACTCAGCCTCAAATGGCTACCAGTTACCAGGAAATCTCTTTGGAATTAAAGGCAGCTGGTTTGATACTGACCACATCAGCCGCCGAGTGCCGGTTGGTCTGGCACCATATGCCCAGTGCGTCTTAAAGTGTGAAATGGGATCCTTCATTTAATTTACTAAATGGCTCAGACCAGAACAAGTCATTATTCTGCGCCTCAGAACAGGGCACAATAGATTACGCAACCACATGTATACAAAATTCAAGATTGGCGAAACAGCCATGTGCACACGTGTATTGGCGTCGCAGACAGCAGAGCACATACTCCAAGACTGCCCAAAATATAACATATCTAGGCAAACCTTCTGGCCTAGAGAGACGACAGTGGAAGATAAACTCTATGGACCGCTGTGTGAACTGAAAAAGACAGTTCAATTCATACAAGAGACAGCATTGTAGATATAGACATATTTAAAGCGAACGAAAGAAGAAGAAGAAGAAGAAGAAGATACACTAGGTGCCATTATCTATATTTTGTTTTCTCGGAGCCATATGACAATTATATGGTCAGTAAATACAGTTAGATTTTATTAATTTGAAATATTGTCTTGAACGTTTATTACGGATGTATTATGTGCAATATAACTTTATTCTGAAATAAATTAAAGTACCCAAGTCTGTTTATTTTATGCAATGATATTTGAGAAGTAGGTGGCTGAGTGATCTCGAGGTATGGTGTCCTGCTCGAGTGCTGGAGGTCCCGGGTTCAAGCCTCGGTGAGGGCCGGGATTTTTTCACGTGGACTTCTAGTAACAAAATTTCCTCTGGTCTCTGGGTAGTGAGATCGGATGCCCGTGTGTATTGTTGCGCACGTAAAAACTCCCTTGGAAGTTGGAAATCGAAAAGGAGTAGCCTAACGGCGCTGCCCGGGCAAAATTTCGAGTTAAACATCTACTCAAAGTTTTTCAGGATCCTCGAGTTAGGAGTAGAGCGGAGCACTTATGCGTTACAACTGTGTGCCGTGATATTGATCCGTCGACTAAACTAATTTGAGAAGTGCAAATGTTAAATAAAGAATTTCAACACAAAAGCCACAAACAATATGTTGCATGATTTAGTTAGTCAGTAAGTCAGGTGCATGCTGCAGAGTTATATATCGTATCAAGTGAATAAATAAATAATACTCTAGCTGAAACAATGAAAACACATAGTCACGTGTAATAATGGCTATTAATGGTGCTGTTCGAACTTTGAATGTAAAACATAAAGAACTGAATTGTTAAGTAATGTTTCGACATTTTAGTCACGTTCATATGTTTTTTTTTAAATTTTCAGGCCTTAATTAATACCTTGCCGGTCTCCTTGGCCCGGTGCTTAACGTCTTTCTCCCTAATCCCGTATATCCACGTTTGGAACGTGACCTGCGCGAGAATACATAGCGGTTCTCGCCGCGTTGGTAACTTCCGGGGTATGTCAGCTGTTCGCTCAGAAAACAATGGCAAACTATGGAGCGTAATCTTGCCAAGAAATCAACAATCAGCTGAAAGATGCTGATGTTGACAGTGATGTCCTGTAAAGAATATGCGAAAAAAAAGGAATGCCTCAGTTATCTCAGTTATCTCAGTTATCAGTTGGGGTATCTTCGTTGCACTCCGGACATGTCCATAGGTGCTCAGATCCTCCCCCCAGCATATGCATCAGCGTCCGGTGGCTAATAGTGCCAGTTCTGTGTTGGTTGACGAGGCGCTTTGTTTTCCCGATGTACTTCTCGCGTCTGGCTGTGCCGATTCTTACTCCCAGGTCTTTCATCCTGGAAAGCGATGTGGAATCACTGGCGTCAAAATCCTCTGTTCTCGCCATATCTTTAAGGGCGTTAATGACATCGGCACGATCCATGGGCTGGCCATCTACAGGGGGTGCAGAGCCAGCCAATTTATCAGCTCGTTCATTTCCCTCGACTCCCGCATGTCCCGGGACGAAGATGAAGGTGACTTTGCGGACAACAGACTTCCGCAGCGACTCAGTCCACTGTCTACGTACAGATCCAGCTTCGACCTTCTGAATCATGCTCATTGAATCACTTAGTACACACACGTTGGTATAATGCTGTGATTCCAGCCATATGAAAGCCTGTGTAACTGCCATCACCTCCATCGTCATGCTGCTCGTGGTCATAGAGTGGGCACCACTGGATTCTTGAACGGTTCGGCCCGCTGAACGGGCTGTAAATGCCCACGCACTTCTCTGCTGCTTTACAACAGATCCATCTGTATAGATGAGCACTTCGGGGCTATCTGAGTGATCATAGATGAGCGCGTTAACCTCTGCATTGACAGCGGCAGGGTTCTGCTCTCTGCACCGTCTGTCGAGTGTGATAATGCAGGAGAAGGTACACTTAAAAGCTGGAGGCACCGGCACCCATTCCTTGCCGGGGTTGATACTGGTAAGACTGCAGACCTGTCCGACGACATCTTCCGCCCGACCCATCCATGATTTGCCCCTCTTTAGCCTGTCACCCTTTTCTCTGAATACAGCGTCATGCAGAGGGTGCTGCTCATCTGCACTTATTTTTAAGTATGCACGAGCTCTCCAGATCTTGATCCTGTGTTCCATTGTCGGGAAGTCAAGGAGGTATCTCATTGCTACACAGCTGGTGTCTCTCGTGCAGCCCAAAATGATGCGCATGGCTTCGTTTTGTACCTTTTCAAGTCTTCCAATCTGTGTAGGGCTGACAGTGAGGATGGTAGAGGAATGCCTAAGAACTGGAATATTTCCTCACCGGTATTTCAGAACTCTGAGAGCCGAAAGAGTTGCTTGTTTAAGTTTTCAGAAGCCATAATGATTAATATACACAGGCCAGTTTTGTGCAAACAGAAAGACATGATAGTCAGTTTAAAATTGCCGTGGGATACAATTTCAGCTTGAAGGATTTATCTAGTCATTTTATTTTATGCTGTGTGAATTCTGCAGTATGTACCTGACAACATGCAACGAAATATGCCAGGCAGTAAATCGTGCAATCTATTGTTTTTGTCTTCGATATTCAAATTCACTACGGGAAAACATTGTTTTGACACCATTGATGTTTAGTTCTACACATGAGGCTTGCAGGTAAGGCTACTGTGGAGGGAGGTTGAGCCATAAACCAAACTGATATACTGAATGTCCTATGAGAAGTGAGAATTTTGCGAGAACCAAGTGATGACTGTGAATCTACAACCATGGTCAGACTGCGAGACCAGCAAGTTAAAGGGCGTGTGGCCAAACAAGAACACTATGCAGGAAGCCAAAGAAGATTAATAAACCAACACAGAACTGGTGTCGTCAGTCGCTACACGCTGCGGGATTTGCTGAGGAGGAGATCCGAGCACTTTGGACTGGTTCGATGTGCAATGATTATGATCTGTCCGCTGACTAACTAATTAACTGTTATGCTTGTATTTGTACAGTCGGTGCAGTTTTTACTTACAAGAGAGACCGATTTAAATGCTACAGATGACGCTGATTTAGTTCTCTGCATACAGTCTCCGGGATATTCAGAAATAGCAACACTAGTAGTAATGTAGGAAGGAACCCCACCACATTTTAGGATCCAATCGTGCCAGATCCTGATGCTTTGTGGCCATGTGACATCACGCGGTGACGTAAAAAGACAAGCATGAAAGGGGCTGAATTGTCAAATCTCGCGCGCAAAGGGCAGATAATCACTTCCGGTTTTCGGCACTGCAGGGAGATAACTGTGTTTTTCCTTCACTAAAAGGAAGTAATATTCTCGGTGGTAGGTACCAAGAGGAAGATAATATTGCCGATTATTATGTGGGCGCCTAATATTGTGGAGTGTCATCAGTGAGAGTGCAAAAGTCATTAAGTGAGCCGTCGTGGCGGGAGAGAGGGCGACGATTGCGGGCGATTGCGAGCGTGCGCTTGGGAATTCCGTTAACACACGCGATGGTCGCATTAGCACGGCGGCACGGTATGCAAAAGTCATTAAGTAACCAGACCGGGGTGTAGCGGCGGTAGTCAGAGGAGTGATAAAGGCACAATCTGGCGTGTTCGGCGTTTTTTCTTCTCCCGTGTTCAGGGTTGTGTGAGAAAATTGTGAGCCCTCCACGCTAGGCGGGCGTATAGTAGTAGTATCAGGTGTAAAATAAGAGGAATAATTAGTAGCAGTAATAGAAGTAGATGCATGGTGATAGTAGTAGTAGATGTAGAATAAGAGGTAGTAGTTGTAGTAGTAGTAGTAGTAGTAGTAGTAGTAGTAGTAGTAGTAGTAGTAGTAGTAGTAGTAGTAGTAGTAGTAGTAGTAGTAGTAGTGGTGGTGGTGGTGGTGGAGGTGGTAGTAGTAGTAGTAGTAGTAGTAGTAGTAGTAGTAGTAGTAGTAGTAGTAGTAGTAGTAGTAGTAGTAGTGGTGGTGGTGGTGGTGGAGGTGGTAGTAGTAGTAGTAGTAGTAGTAGTAGTAGTAGTAGTAGTAGTAGTAGTAGTAGTAGTAGTAGTTGTTGTAGTAGTAGTAGTAGTAGTAGTAGTAGTAGTAGTAGTAGTAGTAGTAGTAGTAGTAGTAGTAGTAGTACCGGTGGTAGTAGTAGTAGTAGCAGCAGCAACAGTAGTAGTAGTAGTAGTAGTAGTAGTAGTAGTAGTAGTAGTAGTAGTAGTAGTAGTAGTAGTAGTAGTAGTAGTAGTAGTAGTAGTAGTTGTTGTTGTTGTTGTTGTTGTTGTTGTTGTTGTTGTTGTTGTTGAAAGATGAAACAATGGAAGGTTAGTGTAGCAGACATTGTGGTATAGAAATTTGAAGATGTCAGCAATGGGAAATCGCCGCCTGGTGACGAATACTCAGAAGATATCGAAACTATTCCAGGTGGTGCCACAGACTTCATTGCCATAAATGTTTTTATGACTGTTTCACTGAAACTCACACCGATGTTTTGGAGTTCTTGGTGCTGTGACATGGACAAGTTGTGAAGCTGTCTGTTAAAGACAGAGACATTTTGTAATAGAAAAAAACAATGAGTGTGGCGAGATGCGTGAGTAGTCTGTATAAGTGCTTCTTTGGCAGATACTCTGGAATGGTAAGTTGAATCTTTCGGTAATGTAAAAGGGGGAAAGTGTGAGATGCCTGTCTGTAATATCACTTGACATAACTACAGAAGTAAAAGGGGAAAGTACTGACGTTGCTGATTATGTAGTGTGTAATGCCTTTTCAGATAAACGTCCAAGACACTCTTGACATACCTACAGAAGCTGCATTTTTTCCTAATATGGGTAACACATTTTTCCTTATTTGGTCGACATATTTCTTACTTTGCCATGCCTATTTCTTAATATGGCCATCATATTTTCCTACGTTTTATAATTTTGGTCGAGATGTTTCTGTATTTGGTCAACCTTTTTCCCATTTAGATAACAATTTTTTTCTATTTTTATAAGTTTGGGTGATATATTTATAGGTTTGGTTGAAATATTTCTTTATTTGGCCCTTAATTTTCCCATTTGGCTAACAAATTTTCCTACTTTTTATAAGTTTGGCTCACTTATTTATAAGTTTAGTAGAAATATGTCTTTGCTTGGTCGATAGTTTTCACATATCGTTAACAAAGCTTCCTATTTTTCATAAGTTTTACCGAGATATTTATAAATTTTGTTGAAATGTGTCTTTACTTGGCCGATATTTTTAATATTTGGTTAACGAAGTTTCCTACTTTTCATAAGTTTGCATAAGCTATTTATAAATTTGATCAACATTTTTGTTGATTTGGCTACCAATTTTTCTTACTTTTTATACGTTTGGTTGTGATATTTCTTAACTTCATAAGCATTTTCGCTTACTTTTTGTTATAAATTTGGTCGAGTTATTTCTGTATTTGACCAAAATTTGTCTCACTTAGGTTAATAAACTTTTTTCTTGTTATAAGTTTGACTGAAATATTTATAAATTTAGTTGAACTATTTCTTTATTTGGCCCTTAGTTTTTCCCATTTGGCTAACAAATTTTCTACTTTTTTGAAAGTTTGTATGAGCTATTTATATGTTCGGTTGAAACATTTCTTTATTTGGCCAATGTTTTTTTCCTAATGGCTAAAATGTGTTCTACTTTGATCGACATATTTCTGACTTTGGTTAACAAATTCTCCTACTTTATTTAAATTTGGTTGAAATAAATCTGTATTTTGGCCAACATTGTTAATAATTTGGCTAAGAAATTTCCTTCCTTTTATAAATTTGGTCTAGATATATCTTCATTTGGCCTAGATATATCCTCATTTGGCCAATATTTTCCTCATTTGATTAATAAGTGTTTCCTCCCTTTTATAAATTTGGATGAGTTGTTTATAAGTGTGTTTGAAATATTTTTATTTTAGCCAATCTTTGTTTTTTTTTCTTCATTTGGCTAACACAATTTCTTTCTTTGGTCGACATTTTTCTCACTTTGGTTAAAAATTTTCCTACATTTTATAAGTTTGGTTGAGTTTTATTAGTTAGGCTAACTATTTTCTAATTTTTATAAATTTGGTAGAGATATATCTCCATTTGGCCAACATTTTTCCCATTTGCCTAACAATTTTTTTTTCACTTTATATAAGTTTGGTCGAGCTATATCTGAATTTGGCCAAAAAAATTTTAATAATTGGGCTAACATTTTCCCTACTTTTTATCAATTTTGTCGCGGTACATATGTATGTGGACAATATTTTTCCTATTTGGTTAACAAATTTTTCCTCAGTTTCATAAATTTGGATGAGCAATCTATAAGTTTGGTTGAATATTTCTTAATTTGGGCAACATTTTATACAATTGGCTAACAATTTTCCTACTTTTTATAAGTTTGATCGAGATATGTCTGTATTTGATGAATATTTTTTCCCAATTGGTTAACAAATTGTCCCTACATTTTATAAGTTTGGATGAGCTATTTATAAGCTTGTTTGTTTTTGAAACATTTCTTTCTTTGGCCATCATTTTATATAATTTGGCTAACAATTTCCCTACATTTTATAAGTTTCGTCGAGATATAACTATATTTGGCCAATATGTGTCCCACGTGGTTAATAAAATTTTCCTACTTTTTATAAGTTTGGATAAGTTATTTGTAAGTTTGGTTTAAATATTTCTTATTTTGGCCAATCTTTTCTTCCCATTTGGCTAACAAATTTTTATTACTTTGGTCGACTTCTCACTTTGGTTAACAAATATTCCTACTTTTTAAAGTTTGGTTGAGCTATTTCTGTATATAGCCAACAGTTTTATTAGTTTGGCTAACAATTTTCCTACTTTTTTAAAATGTAGATTTCTCAAGATATATCTGTATTTGGCCACGTTTTTTTCCAAATTCGGCTAACAATTTTCTAACTTTTTATGAATGTGATCGAGATATATCCGCATCGGCCAACAGATTTATTGGTATGGCTAACAATTTTCCTACTTCTTATACGTTTGGTCGAGCTATATCTATATTTGGCCAACATATTTAATAATTTGGCTAACAATTGTCCTACTTTTTATAAATTTGGTCGAGATATATCAGCATTCGGCCAATATTTTTTCCCATTTGGTTAACAAATGTCCTTTACTTTTTATAACTATGGATGAGCTGTTTATATAATTGGTTGACATATTTCTTATTTTGACCAATATTTTCCACTGTTTGACAAAGGTAAGGAAGTTTATAGTTTGGCTTGTTTATTGTCAAAGGTAAGCTAATTTAACCTGCATTTTTGAACTGCGCACTGCGCATCAAATTTTACATATATATGTTGAGTTTCAACAATATTCGTTATGGAGAAGACATAGAATTAAAAAAATTTGTGAGCACGGTCGTGGTGTGTACTCTTACTTTGGCTAACATATTTTCTTATTTGACTGTTGAAGTGATAAATAAAATATGTACTTTTGTCTGGATGTGATATGTAGAACAATGAGCAGCTAATTTGAAAAACAAATATTGGCATTGGAAATGGGTTTCTGGGGAAAGATGGAAAAACCTCTATGTACAGGCAGCAAAAATTATTAAAGTGTAAATACACTTTGTGGATCACACTAACGGATATACTATATCCGTTTAGTTTAGTTTAGTTTAATTTAGTTTAGTTTAGTTTAGTCGTTGGATCAACATCACGGCACACGGTTTGACCCATAAAAGCTGCGTTTTCCTCCTAACTCAAACCTGAGTCAGGAAAAACTCAGCTCAATGCACGAACTCCGTTGCATCGGCGAGGATCCTGAAAATATTTTGGGTAGATTTTTAACTCGAAATTTTTTCCCGGGCAGCGCCGTTAGGCTACTCTTTTTCGATTTCCAACTGCCAATGGATTTTTTACGTGCGCAACAATACACACGGGCGTCCGATCTCACTACCCAGAGACCAGGGGAAATTTCATTACTAGAAGTCCACGTGAAAATATCCCGGTCCTTGAACCCGGTTCTCCAGCAATCGAGACGGACACCATGCCTCGAGACTACTCAACCACCCCCCCCCCCCCCCCGGGCCAGTGCAGGATTTACGTATAAGCTAAACAGGCTATAGCTTAGGGCCCCCAAGAAAGTGGGGGCCCCAAAATATATTGTCCGAGTGAGCAATTGTCATATATGTATACTTAAACATACTGCAGTATTATTAGCGTTTTCGTTGCTAAGTGCAGTATACGAAAATAACCCTGTCGTGTTTCCTATTGGATAAATACGAAACGGTTTTTATGAAAATCGCGAATGACAACTTTAACGAGGGGTCAAAAGGTTATTCTTCAGTCCTGCATGCTTGAAAGCTATTGCAAGTGAATTGTTTGAAGAATATTTTCCACTGTTTGACAAAGGTAAGGAAGTTTATAGTTTGGCTTGTTTATTGTCAAAGGTAAGCTAATTTAACCTGCATTTTTGAACTGCGCACTTCGCATTCAATTTTACATATAAATGTTGAGTTTCAACAATATTCGTTATGCAGAAGACATAGAATAAAAAAATTTTGTGAGCACGGTCGTGGTGTGTACTCTTATTAACTTCATAATGTCGTAATCGCGGCATATTGGATTAGTGTCTGCTTTTTTTAATAAACAAGAAGATTTACAATCATCAAGTTAAACAAAATATCAATATACGTTTAAATTCTATTACATATTTATTTTGTTGCTTTATATTTATTGTATTTATTGTTCATCTTGCTACATGACTTAAAATTTATGAAAGTCAAGTCAGTTTTCAAACTTGTCCATCGTCCATTGCTGAAATTAAATTGACTGGTTCACAGTTTTATTTGTATTGATAAATGTCCTATCAAGAGAATTATACTTTATTTTGCATTTATGAATTCTGTGTCCATTTTTGCACACAACTATAGAGGTTCTAGCAAGATTCGTTATGCAGAGGTGTGGAAAAAAAATATTTCCTTTTAATCCTTTTTGGCAACCCATTTTTAATTCAGCTGGCCAAGTCACCTTTCCGGCCTCACATGGCGAAGTTTTAGATCGTGTGTTAGTGTATTGTGGTCTTTCGTTTGCTGTATCTCGTTGTTAGCTGTGTTGTCATTGACAAAGATTCTGAGAATCGAAACGTCTGTGTGTCGTATTGTATGCGTTCGTGTGTATTTAACTTATTTTATTATTCATTTTTATATTTATTGAGTGCTTCTGATTTCGGATTTTTCACCTGTATTTCGCGACACGTGGATCTCCTTGTAAGGTATGTACAACGTTTGTTGATGTTTAGTTCGTTTTTTCTCGCAGGAGTTTAAAATACCTATTTGTTTCCATTTCATATTGCCAGAAGTGGGTTGTGCTCAATATTTAAATTTCAAATCCCGAAACAACCACATAATCAATTGATTATTGCTCACTGGATTTAGGAGGCCTGGTGTTCCTTGCCAGTGAGAAGTCCTGATCGTTCGGGTCCCATCGATTGACGGACGTCGGTCGCGGCGATTGGGCAATCTTGAGCATAGCCTACGATGGGTAGCGTTGTGATGTTCTGTTGTGATAATTTGGTGTGTCCAGTGTGTGCCGCGTGGTTACACACCCGCTTTACACGCGTGATCCGGGACTGTTTCCGGATCCGGTCAGGGATATGCACTACTGACGAGCTCAAATGAGGGCGAAATTCGAGTATAGTGCTTCCATATTGACGTGGATAGGCCTTAGGTTCATACCAGAATGCGATCGGCGTTGCCAATAGTGGGTTGTGCTCAATATTTAAATTTCAAATCCCGAAACAACCACATAAATAAAGATTTATTATTTCACTATCAATATACTTCTTAATTGTATTTCAGTTTAACCCTCTAGGTATCCGAAAATCATATTTGTCACTGACGTAGAATATCTGGACTTATAAAAGGCCCCATATTTCAAATAGCTTAGGGCCTTATTAAGTCTAAATCTGCCCTGCCCCCCCCCCAATCGTAATCGTCCAGATCGTAATCCTGTATACTCTCGTAGAAAACACAGCTGCGCGAGATTCGGTAGCGGATCGCGTCGCGCTGGTTACTTTCGGGGGTAAGTGAACCGGTCGTTCAGAAAGCAACGGCAAACTACTGAACGTAAAACTTGCCAAAACATCAACAGCAGCTGAAAAATGCTGGTGTCGTCTGCAATGTCCTGTAAAGGATATGCTGGGGGAAAAATCATGACAAAGAACTACGTTATTCACTGGCCACCCGGGCTCTTCTTCGTTGCAACATAGACTGTATAAGATAGTCTGGTTGAACATAGTGTGCAAGTTAATTAGTACTTTACACAGCATTATAGTGCTGAGGGCGAATAGTGTTTCCCTGTGGATTATGTGATGTTATATTGTGTTCCTTTTATTGGAAGTTTTCAAAAGAAGCCACGGAAGGCAGGTGGTGGACGTAATTTTGAGGGCAGCCGACAGATATTTGTGAGTCATGGCCTTGAGTTACACGACGGCAGGCAGAAGAACTCGTATTGAGTCAATGGTTGCGGTCTCCGACCAGTAAGGTCACTGCCATAGAGGAAAGCAACGGCAAACTACCTCTTTAAAAGTGCCTAGTATATCATGATTCGCTTAAAGACCGATCATCGCAAGACAAGGACAGAGACGTTAAAATTAGCAACTTGGAACGTTAGGACGTTAAACAACGACGGCCCCTCTGCCGTGCGTCCACCTTGACGAGGTAGAGGGGCTTGAGCGTTCTAATGACCCCAAGAGCTATGCCGACGGTAGCACAGCTACTGGTAGGGTCACCCATGTCGGACAGGTCAAGAGAGAGGGACCAGACGAAGAGACGTACAAACCTGCTGCCTTGTAGGTAGACTGGGGACAGTCAAAGGCTAGGGAAAGCATCCCGAACAAATGCTTGTCGAAATCGGATGTACTGAGCCACAGGCTTGACAAAGAAGTGCAACGTAACTTTATCATTTCATGATGCCACAGATGAAAATTAATCGTTATGGTGCTAATCCCGTGAAGTCCCATCAGGCGGTGATAGTGCCGGGCCCCCTGCCTCGAGGGGGTCCACCCATGACTACTGGTGGTCACCTTCCCCTGTGCTGTGGAGTCAAGGCACAGAGGAGTAGGTTAAGAGCTATTGACCAAACACCCCGGATACTCAACATACTACAATGGAATGCAGAAGGAGTTTATAACAAGAAAGCCTCCCTAACACAGCGTCTTCATAAAGATAGAATAGATGTGGCATGCATTCAAGAGACACACCTCAACGCCAATCGCACATTTTCAGTCGAGGGATATCAGGCCACACGTTTCGACCGCGAAGGACACAAAAGAGGAGTTGTAATACTTACACGAAATACAATACCTTGCAGCGAAGTATCTGTGATCTCTGACAACCAAACGGAAATTATAGGTGTTGATATAATGATAAAGGACATGAAAATAAGAATTTACAATCTGTATAGCCCGGCAGATAAGGATCTTACACTCTCAAACATGGAAATAACTGACACAAATTGCATTGTTGTCGGAGACTTTAATAGCCGTTCAGAAAGATGGGGATACCCAGATACTGACAAAAGAGGAGATGAAGTGGAGGACTGGGAAATAGACTCAAATCTCCATCTACTCAACAAAGCGGATGACACACCGAGCTTCTACTCCAGAAGATGGATTACCACTTCTACTCCAGACTTAGCTTTCTGCACAGGAGACATCCTCCACAAAATTGATCGCCATGTGCTTGACCAATTAGCAGGTAGTGACCACAGACCAATCAAGCTTGTAATAAATATGGAGTATGTTCCACAGGAGCAAAAGCCTTTGCCCCGTTGGAATTACAAACGAGCAGATTGGGACAGATTTGCCATACTAACAGACAAATATTGTGAAAACATAAATACACGATATGGCAACATGAAGCAAATGGTGGAAAGTCTAAACAGAGCAATAATACAGGCGGCCACTGAGTCTATTCCAAGAGGAGCGAGGAAAAATTACAAACCATACTGGACTGAAGAACTACAAAGTTTGGAGGACAAAGTTGAAGATGCTAGGAAGACCCAGAGAGAACAAACAACTGAAGCGAACATCTCTCTCAAAGCCATCTCAGCAAAATATAAAAGAACAGTAAATCAAACAACAAGAGATTGTTGGAGGAAAAAAACAGAAAACCTGAATTTTGACAGGGATGGAAACAAACTATGGAAACTAGTGAAAGCCATGAACAATGAAGGACCTAGAAACAAACAAATAACAATTAAACAAGGAAATGCCTTGCTTACAGGAAAAAAGGCTGCAAATGCACTAATGGAACACTATGCCAGTGCAAACCACATTGATATTACAGCCGAACAGAAGAAAGCAATCAAAGATAAACAGATACATCATAGATATACAGAGACAGCAGCAGAATATATGATGGCAAATCTAACAATGGAAGAAATGGAACAGGCAATGAATACCCTAAAAAAGAAGACATCACCAGGAAAGGATGGAATCACAAATGAAATGCTAATAGGACTAGGCACTAAGGCAAAAAAGAAACTACTAGCAGTCCTAAATTACAGCTGGAAGAGGGGAATAGTCCCACAGGCATGGAAGGAAGGTATACTAATACCAGTCCCAAAGAAAGGAAAAGACCTGGAAGAACCAAATGGCTATCTACCTATCAGTCTTCTTAGCTGTGTAGGAAAATTAATGGAACGCATTATCAATGGCAGGCTAACATGGCATCTGGAAGAAAACCAACTCTTAACACCTCACCAAGCAGGATTCAGAAAGTACAGATCCACTGAAGATCAAATAACCTATATAGCTCAAGAAATAGAGGATGCCTTCCAAGAGAAAAAGCACACACTAGCGGTCTGAATAGATTTAGAAAAAGCATTTGATAAAGTATGGAAGGAAGGACTGAAAGTAAAACTGCAAAAAATGCATGTTTGTGGGAAAATGTACAAATGGATCAGCCACTACCTTGAGAACAGAACTGCCAGGACAAAAGTACAAGGACAAACCAGCAAAATGATGCTATTGGAGCAAGGTGTCCCCCAAGGAGGAGTTCTTTCACCAACATTATTCCTAGCATATATAAACGACATCACGGAAATTTTCCAGCCAGAGTACACACATCATCCTTTGCAGATGATCTGGCCATATGGACATCTGAAGAATATATTAGTACAGCTAACAGCAGAATACAGCAAGCCCTATTAGCGCTAGAGGACTGGTCAAAATCATGGCTAGTGAAGATATGTGAGGAGAAAACAACATGCACAGTGTTCTCCCTCTCAACTAAAACTAAGCAACCTAAGCTGGTATTGAATGGAAAGATATTGCGCCATGAAGAAAATCCAAACTATCTAGGAGTCACCTTTGATCGTCGCCTGACATGGAAGACACAGGTTGAGAAAAATCGAACAAGAGCAAGGCAAAGAATGGCAATCATGAAAAAGCTTGCTGGTACAACGTGGGGAGCAGATGAGAAAGTTCTCAAGAAGTTATATACTGGACGGGTGAGGCCAGTACTGGAATATGGCATTGCAGCTTGGGCAACAGCAGCTAAGTCAAACTTTAACAAAATAAGTAGAGTCCAAAATCAAGGAATGCGAATCATAACTGGAAGCCTGAAGACAACGCCTATTAATGAATTAGAAAAGATAACTTGTTTACAACCAATGCAGGATAGAAGAGATAGCAGAGCCCAGCAACAAGCAGAAAAATTTAGAAGATTGACAGACCACCCTATGTATAAAAGGTTTAGTGGTTTTGGAAAGGGAAGACTGAAGCGTAGCAACTTTGTAGAAACTGCAAAACGAAAGATTAGGGCAGATCCCATACTTAACATATCAACAGTCAAACCCATTTACAATGCAGACAAGTTCCCAGCTTGGAGACAGCAGCAACTGCCTGAGATGATAGAAAACATTCCTGGTATTGAGAAAAAGAACACTCAGCATGAAACCGAAAGAAGAGAAATAACCCTAAACTACATAAAAGAACATTACCCAAGCAGCAATTGGACCCATGCATATACAGATGGATCAGCCAAAAATTCAGTAGAGAATGGAGGAGGAGGAATTCTCCTATATTTAAAAAATGGAGTTTAAAAAAAAACACATTCAGTGGCAACTGGAAAGTTTTCAAGTAACTTCAAAGCGGAGGTAGAGGCTCTGAAAACTGCAGCAGAAATGCTCTTGATGGAGGAAAATAAAGAGACGCAAATAGCTATCTTTACAGATACAAAGTCAGCTGTCTCAATACTGAAGAGCAAAAACAGCACAGAACTAGCTGACCTAAGAGCAGCACTCCATGGTCTATGCCAGAAATCCAAAAAAGTTGTAATACAGTGGATCCCATCACATTGCAGTATACCTGGAAATGAAGAGGCTGACAGACTGGCAAAAGAGGGCGGACGACTACCACAGCCTGACATAGACATAACCTATAATGAGGCAAAGAGGTTGATAAAAAGCACTTATAGAACCAAATGGGAATCAGAGTATCCAGGCCACCAGAAGGATGATGCATATTACAAACTCGACCGAAGAGAACAAGTAGCAATCTTCAGACTCCGCAAAGGACATAACAGGCTGAAATACCACTTGTTCAACAAACTAAAGATAGGAGATACAGATGACTGTAATTGTGGAACTGGTAAAATGACAGCTAAACATTTGCTGCAAGAGTGCCCAATATATGCAGAACAGAGAAAGATATTTTGGCCCACACCTGCTTCATTCGAGGACAAGCTTTATGGAGATATCAACAAGCTCAAGTCGACTGCAGCTTACTTTAACTGTATTCAGGTTGACATTTAAATGTACATGAAGAAGTATTTAGACTGCCGCACTTCATACCACAGGCATGTCGGTTACACAAGCCTCCCAGAGGAATGAATTGGAATATTGCTTGGATAGCAAATCCATTACGTGGAAAGTCCGAATCGAAAGCTCACTGTGTGGGCTTCATAAAAGGTGGGAAAAGTGTCCTAGTGGCACACAAGGGAATATTGCTTGGATAGCAAATCCAATATGTGGAAAGTCCGAATCGAAAGCTCACTGTGTGGATGTCATCTGCAAACTGCATTCTTCTGGCTTCTGGAAGAACAGCCTATGGTGAACGGAAGGCCCAATATACGGAAGTGAGGCTAAGCAGCCATGTGCAGGACGTGACGATTCCTTGGGTGAGCCCAGTACCAGAGCGCTGTGTGATGGCTCTGCAATTATGGAAGCCTCCTTGGATGGCGGGGAATGCCCACGGTCTGCCCCTGCCTTCCCTTGAGGGCCGACCAGGATGCCTTTGGCTGTTCTATATGGGCCAGCTGGGATGGGAGATAACACCACAACAGTGAGAGTCTAACGTCCTAAGAAACCCCCCGGGAAGGTTAACCCGGTCAAAAAATGCCCGCAGAAGTCGGATGTGTCGGCCTAACGGCGCAAGAACGCAGCTCTGCTGTAAACAGGCACAACGCAATCATGTCCGAAAAAACACTCCGGATGAACGAAGAAGAAGAAGAAACAACGACGGAACATTAGAGAACATAAAACAAGAAATTGAAAGGGAAAAAATTAATATCTTAGGTATGTGCGAAACGAGATGGACAGGAGCAGGCATCAAGATAGAAGAAGATTTCAAGATTATTTATTCTGGAGGCGAAGTTCGTCATAGGGGAGTGGCAATTATTCTGGACAGGAAAACATCAAAATCTATACAAGGATATTGGGCCGTGTCGGACAGAGTTCTACTAGTTAAATTAAGTGGCAGACCTTTTAGCATAAATATTATTCAAGTATATGCCCCAACAGGAGAATCCAGTGAAGATAGTGTAGAAGAATTTTATAATGACATAGAGTCTGCATTAAAGAAATGTAAAAATTCAGAAATAACCATCATAATAGGGGACTTCAATGCAAAAGTAGGAAATCAAGGAGATAGATACACAGTAGGAAACTATGGTTTAGGAGAGAAAAATGAAAGAGGATACAGACTCGTAGAGTGGGCAAAATAACAGGAAATGATTGTAGGAAACACGTGGTTCAAACAACACCCTAGAAGATTATGGACATGGAGGAGTCCTGACAGCAGGATTAGAAACCAGATTGACTACATTCTCATTAGCAGAAGATTTAGAAATGCATTAACAATAGCAAAAACAGTTCCCAGTGCTGATTGTTATAGTGACCACAGATTACTCACAGGAACATTGAGGATAAAGTTGAAGAAAGTCAAGTGTATAACAGGAAACATTAAATATGATTTGTGTACATTGAGTAATGACAAGGAAATACAAAACAAATTCAACATAGAAGTACAGAACAGATTCGAAATTTTGTCTGATCTAGAGATCCTATTCCAGGATGTGGATGATCAATGGGAAACGTTGAAGAATTCAATCAATGTGGCTGCAGAAACAACTATTCCAAAATTAAAGAAGGTGGGTCGTAAGAAATGGATGACTGAAGAAATTTTACACCTCATGGAAACAAGAAGACTCAACAAAAATAATTCTGTCAAATATGAAGAAATTCACAGACAAGTCAGAACATTATGTAAGGAGGCAAAAGAAGCATGGCTTGAGGAAAAGTGCTTAGAAATTGAAAGCCAACACAACAGTCAAAATACCAAATTAGTGCACAAAAGAATTCAGGAACTTACTAATAAAAGAACAAGTACATCAACAGGCTGTCTAAAAACTGAAGATGGCAAAATCATAATAGAAAAAGACCAGATTCTACAGGTATGGACAGATTATGTGAAACACCTTTATGATGATAACAGAGACGAACAGTATGATATTAGATGTAATAATGAAGGACCACCAATTTTGGAGATGGAGGTTCGAAATGTTCTTAAGCATATGAAAGCTGGCAAGGCCCCCGGTGCAGATAACATCACAACAGAAATGATTAAAGCTTTAGAAGAATTTGGAATAGATCAAGTCACCAGACTGCTGAACACATTATATGATACTGGAGATATACCTCCTGAATTATGTAACTCTATATTTATTGCAATCCCAAAGAAATCAGGAACCTTGGAATGTGATCAACATAGAACAATTAGTATAATGAGTCACATCACAAAGAATTTGCTAAGAATTATCAATGAGGAAGAAGATACAACCTGAAATAGGGGAAGAACAATGCGGGTTTGAAGAAGGAAAGGGTACAGTAAATGCTGTGTATATGCTGCGAACAGTTATTGAACGTGCTATAGAAGTAAACAAGGATATACATCTTTGCTTTATTGACTATACAAAGGCTTTTGATAGCGTTAGACATGTCAGCATGGTGGATATGCTTGCAGATCTACAAATTGATGGGAAAGACATTAGACTTATAAAAAACATATATTGGAAACAACAAGCTGCAATAAGGATTGATAATGAAGTGGGACAGTATCAGCCAATTAAGAGAGGTGTTAGGCAGGGATGTGTGATGTCTCCAGATCTTTTTTCCCTGTACAGTGAAAATATTTTCAGAAATGTAGAGGATATAAATGGAATCAGCATTGGAGGACGAAACATCAATAACATTAGATATGCAGATGATACAGTATTAATTGCAGACAATGCGCAGGACCTGCAACAATTAGTAGTTGCGGTTGTTGTACACAGTGAGCAACTGGGGTTAGAATTAAATTGTAAAAAGACTCAGGCTATGGTCGTCAGTAGGAAGGAAGAAGTGCCACAATGTAATATACGAGTAAATGGAAATATTCTTCAACAAGTGAATCGGTACAATTATCTGGAACATTTATAACATCTGATGGGAGATGCCTTGAAGAGATTAGAACAAGAATGGCCATGGCGAAAGTAGCCTTTAGCAAGATGAAAAACATTCTGACCAATAAAAAGATGTCAATTGAAACGAGAAAAAGAGTGTTGTTGGGATACATAGATCCTGTTCTTTTGTATGGATGTGAAACTTGGACAATGAGCAGTCAAGCTGAAAAGCATCTGATGGCTGCAGAAATGTGGTTTCTGAGGGAAATGCAAAGAATACCATGGACAGACAGAAAAACCAATGACCAAGTGTGAGGTTTTTTTGTGGGTTTATAGAGAATTATAGAAGTTCCAATGAGTGAAGTTCTATAAAGTATATCTCTCTATAAAAGATGCAGGTTAGTAACAGCAAGTGTTGTCTAGAGGTATTGATATTTATTCTCGCATAACCCTTGTAGAGAAACCATTCAGAATTTTGGCTCATCGAGTACCCCCATTGTGAGAAATTAGACCTAAGTTAAGTTCTACACAGAATTATTTATAGATGATTTCTCTTCTAGGCCATATTTAGAGATCTTGGCAGTTAGCCACAGCAACCAATGAAAGCAGTTCTCTCATCTTCCAGCTGACTGTGCTCTGGTCGCCAACCTCATGTTTTGATCTCTTTAATATTATTTCAGGTGACACAAGACACTTGGACAAATGATCACATTGACAATTGTACCATTGTATTGAACATAACAACAACTGTATTTTACACTGGTTGAACAAGACAACATGAGAAGATCTTGACAACAGTTGGACAAACATTCACAAAGGAATGATCACACCAACAGATTAGACAAGTCATACATCATGAAAGATACTTGACAACAACCACACAGAACTTTCACAATCTCTGTAACCAACCACAACAGTAGAGTAACAGTCACCATGAAGATGCTTGACACCAGTTGGACAAGACATCCACAGAGACATATATCTCAAAACTGTTTTCTTACTACTAATCATTTATTAATGTTTCTGGACCAGGTGAAGACTCAGGCTTCATATAGTCAATCATCACACTTCAAATTCTTAGTTAATATGTAATATATTGACATAATTATGAACCTAAATACAACACCCAAATCCCACCGAGACATTAATCTAAATAACCCTCCTCCTTCACTTCTCTACTCCATAGGTTATCCTACACCACAATTTAGACTTAAATCCTTTCTTCGACTGCTAATGAGGGAAACACAAGATCAGTCATAAATTGGGGCAAGCATAGGGACCTTCTGCTCCACTGGTCTGTTTAATCCTTTTAGCACCTATGATGGTGTTGGACAGCTCAGGTTACAGTTCTCCCCATGATGGTTTTCCAATTCAGGCTATTCCCTGCTGTCACAGTCTTGAAAGAAATTTTAAAGCTCTATCTTTTCACTGGTGAGTTCATGAAGTTGACACTTAGGACTGTTCTTTTACTTTTCCAGTAGAGGAAGATCTAAAAAGAAACAATATGTCCTAGCATTCTTCTTTCTGTCTATCTCACCTAAATTTGACTGTTCATGAAGTTGACACTTAAGACTGTTCTTTTACTTTTCCAGTGGAGGAAGATCTAAAAAGAAACACTATGTACCAGCTGTCTTTCTTCACAGTCTATCACTCCTAAGATTTCTGATGGAACTGAATCACCACACCAACTTAACACTAATCCATGTTGAGAATTTGCTCTATGTATTAACTTCTGCTCCTTTAGCTTTCAGCCAATATTAAGCTGGAATATGGTCTGCTCCAAGTGCACCTTTAATGTCCACTCTTAGCCAGTAGTGACATGCTGAAGACCAGGTGATCTCTCCTCCCAAGGTTTCTTCTTGAATTTATCTTGAAGATATAGCCTGGGGCTTTTACAAAATTGGAGAGTATCCCTGTCTTAGGCTTTTAAGAAAGACTTTTCTTCAGTGCCATCTGTATAGGCCAGAATTAGTGGATTCAGGCTGAATCTTTGCAACCTGTTGTTCATTTTGGTCTTTTTGGAGTCTGACTTTTCAGCTGGAGTTGAAGCTAGAGCTCAGGACTTCCCTGGAGTTGTCCTGGTAATTGAAAAGGGCCTCCTCCATCTTCCTCATTCTCTGTTAATAAACAAAGGCGCAACATGTGTTTTACATCTGTTTAACATAGTCATAGTTATACAGTACTATCACAGATTCAGAGAGGAATGGGAGGGGCAGGGGGAGTGTGATATTCGAACACCCGCCTCTCACTGATGATGAAGTGCAATTTTATTTGGGGGTTTGGGGGTGATATCCTTTCTCCAGGTTCATCCCCAAAACCGTGAAGTCATAGGCACATACTCCTAATCAGAGGCAGCTTCACACAATTATCTTGTAAATTCTCACAATAAGTAGATCACAGGGACCGGTGTACCATGGGAACAGACAGTGTGATTAAGCACCAAGAAGTAGGCATTGTATGGCAGAAATCATGCACTAGAAATGCTTTCACATGTGGAATACACATAATGAAATAAAACATGAATTTTCCCTGACAAATAGTATGAGCCTTCCCATGTATTCATCTGACAGACACTAGGTTAATTTCTACAGTGCAATGCAGTCCTGCAAACATGGATTTAATAAGCGTCTTTACTTTTACAAATATGAGAAGTTAATTATATAATTATCATCTCATTCACTCAAACATTCTCAGCCATTATCAGGGAGAAATTACATGCAGTATATAGCATCACACATTCTGAAACATAACTGCCAAAGGTAACTCTCAAGAGCGATGTACAGTTTGGTTAAGAATGGTCATGATAGGCACTCAACGAATGTTCAGAGCGCACAAAGGTTTTGCCATATGCATTAAGCGTGGTTTACAGTCATAAGCATATGCAAATCATCAAATCAGACAGACAATAGACATGGTAAGAATGTTTCACTGCGGTAGACATGACAGGTTTTGAGCGGCAGTTTTAGAGTCACTGTACAACGAAGTTCTGTCTTCTTTTAACATTTTCTCAAGAAAATACTCGGCCATTCGTCTCTCTCTCACTTCATCAGGTTTACACATAACATATTAAATGATTTAGGTACCTGATGTGCAGATGACCACATCCTAAAGAATGCTTTTGGGCAAATTTTACCCCTGCATCTTGTACACGTCCTTACGGGATGGAATCAAGGCTTCGACTGGCGGGCTAATTATGTATTAAGGAGCGTTACCAGCCCAAGGGTTACCCAATCAAATTGAGACCCCACCATTCATCTACCCTCTCTCGATCTAGAATCTACGATTCTATTTTTAGTTAGGGTATCAATACGGCTTACTGTGGTTAACTTCTAAGTATTGAGAAATGTAAATGGACTGGGGATGCGAACGTCTGAAGACATTATGCTACACCAAGTACTACAGGAGACAAATGAACATCGTAGACTGATTAGAGAAATTAGACGTAGACAGTCAAAATTTTTTGGACATGTTATGAGAAGAAATGGGTTGGAGAACTTAGTGACAACTGGCAAGATCGAGGGGAACAGACCAAGAGGAAGACCGAGAGGAAAATACCTGGATGGCTTAGCCACATGGCATGGACGAGACAGGAACACTGAGCTGATCCACGACACTGGTGATCGAGTGAAATGGCGAGTCATGACCGCCCACGCTTTTTTCATGGCACATGATTGATTGATTGATTGATTAATCGTAAACAAAATGCTAATTAATACTGAGTTTATGAATATCTTGAATTATTTTGTTTGTTTCACCCCTTGATATTTGAGAAGTCAGACTGTTAAATAAGGAAGTGGATTTTTATGTTATATTTTGGCATTTTAGTCATTTTCGTAAAAGTACTAATAGCCTGCATATTCTAAACAGTGTTATGTCCGGAAATATGTTGCTCTTTCGAGGAGTTATCGGAAAATAAGAGGATGACATCTCATCTCTCATCTCATTATGTTCCTCTTGTACCTTGCGGTGTCGAGGTGAAGTATGAACATCATGAGAGTGCCCGATTATGGGCTTCATATAATTCATATATCGATATTCCCATTGACTCTGCTATTCCCCCCGTCCAACGTTTACGTGGTCGGCCTCTTCCTCTGTTTCCACCTGGTCTGTACATAATTTCTTGTTGTGGTATGCTGTTGACTGGATTGAAGTATGACAATTATAATCACATTATTTGGCTGGTGTTTATATTATTATTTGGCTTTAAATTCCAAATGTAACCTGGCATTTCCGCTACAGTATCGTAATCTCATTATCGAGGTTGTCCACTGAAGACGCCGTCTTTCGCCCACGTGCAAACAATAATACATGATTCTGAGTGTTGTCACGTGTTCGCTTCTCACGTGTGAATATTTTCATCATTGCCTTTAATTTGCTCTAGGTATGTAGTTATTCTACTACCCGTTTATCCCAAACATCCATGATGTGTCATGCCGGTAAGCGTGGGCGGTTCATGCCGGTAAGCGTGGGCGGT
>JACEFZ010012047.1:0-78040 GCA_014155875.1 Cepaea nemoralis | reverse complement strand
GCCAGACACGATGGATGTCCATTCAATCTGCCATTGTCAGAATATTGCAGCAGTGGGTCGAGCTCAGAACTCATGTTGATATAGCAGAGTCAACGAGCACTGTTATACAGCAGAACTTCTAAATTCTATGTTTAGCGACATGAAAAACTATGTGTATCTCATATTTCTCAAGCATATTCTCGGAGAAGTTCAAAGTGTGAATAAGAAATTCGACGCGGATATACAGGATCCAACAAAACTACTCAGCGATCTTGTCCAACTTATTGATTCTATCAGTTCCAAAGATTGCTATTCCTGGAAAAAAAAATAACAGAAAGTGATGTTATTCAAGATTATTTAGATCCTAATCCCAATCTAGATTATGAGTTTGATAAAGAAATAGAAGGCTACCAGGTTTCTGATGAGAAAGAAATTCGTGGAAGGTGCATCCAGTTTTTAATAGAGCTGTTTACACAGCTGCTTTTACGTTTGCCCGATAACGTTCGAGTGTTGCAGTCCATAGTGGAAGTGAATGTCTACAGCCAATGACGCCCTGTATATTGGATCTTGCTGAAATGTTTGTAGAAGATGCAACTACTCTCACCCACATCGATTTCCAGTGGAGAAAACTTCATCATATGCAGTGGACACAGACCTCTGACATACTTGGACTATGGGCAGAAATAGCCTCATACATGGATGCCACCGGTGAAAGTCCTTTCCAAGATCTTACAGATTTAGCTTTAACTGTGCTCATTTTACCTTATTCTAATTCAGACGTGGAGCGTATTTTCAGTCAGATGGGAGTTATAAAATCAAAATTGCGGAACAGACTGAGCATCAAGAGTTTGACAGCTGTTTTGACTATTAGATATGGAATGAAAAGATATGGCAAATGCTGTCATGATTAAAAACTACCTAAGAATATTCTACGAAAAATTGGATCACAGGAGGCATATACACGTTTCTTTCAATCATCATCATCATCATCCTCGCAGGAGCAAACACAGCAGGAAATAGCTACAGAAACTGAAGAGGAGTTGTCTGACTGGGATTTGGCAGATCTGGAATAAACTTAATTATAATATTCAGTGATAATAATAAATTATAATGTTCTACTTTATAACATTTTGAATGAATACCGCCAGTGCTTGTTTTAGTGTTTTCCCAAAAAATATTATTGCAAATTAGTGCTTTTTTGGCTCGAGAGTTGTTCTGTTTGGGATTTGGCGGATCTGGAATAAAGTTCATTGTAATATGAAGTGATAAAATAAATTATAATGTGCTACCTTGTTACATTTGTAATAAAAACAGTTGGTGCTTTGTTTTGGTGCTTTCCAAAAATTTTGGTGCTTTTTGGGGTCGATTTGGGTGCTTTTTCATCAAAGGGAGATGGTAACACTGCAGTCAAGGCCTGCATGCACTTATTTTCGAAAGACCATGCAAATTTATGGTGTTTATATTTTTTTCCGCGTTTTCCTTCCTGTTTCAGGATATTGCGGTCAACACCAGAATCTTTCAGCTGTATGTTGATTCCTAGGCTATATTACGCTCATCAGCACTCCACGGCTTTCTGAGCGACCGGCTTCATACTCTCATAGGTCACTGGCGCGACTCGAACCACTTTATGGAGTTTATGTAGACAAATATTATGTTTAGAGGAAATGTCATTTATGTTTGTAAATTTCATTCATATTGAACAATTAGTTCCCCCCCCTCTCTCTCTCTCTCCTCTCTCTCTCTCTCTCTCTCTCTCTCTCTCTCTCTCTCTCTCTCTCTCTCTCTCTCTCTCTCTCTCTCTCTGACAAATGCTGATGTAAGAGAATGTTAAGAGGATGATAGAGAATATTTAAAAGATGATAACATGATAGTGATGCCTTGATTGATCACTATACTTATTAATACTTATGTTGAAGCATTCTGCGAAATTAATAGATATCTAACAGAAAAACACCTAATTAGGCTCTGTGAAAGGGACATCATTGGCACCTTGCCGTCTTGACAGACGATAGTTTGTGCTTTAAAAAGGCATAATAACTTTTAACTATGGCGGTAGCGAGTGTGACTGATAAGGCCAATTTGCGCTGTAAATATCCGTTCACAGTGGGTGCATGTGAACACGTGGTCATTTCCACCATCATGCACCATCTTACATCTCAAACGCTTGGTGTGTGACTTTTCTGCAATAATTTTCTCCTTTGACTTTATTCCATTTCTGATATTTGCCCTCCATGCAACACATTCAGCGGCGACTTGCTCCCAATGTGCATTATCAATGCCTGTATCAATCATATCCCGCTTACACACATCTTTGTATCGTATCAGTTATCAGTTGGGGTATCTTCGTTGCTTACACACATCTTTGTATCGTAGTAGAGGCCGACCCTGAGATCTCTTACCCATCTGTAATTCACCAAAAAAGATATCCTTTGGTATTCTACCATCATCCATCCTCCTAAGATGTCCTATCCATCTAAGTCTACGAAGACTGAGCATGGAATAAACTGTCACACAACCTGATCTTTCCAATACTTCAGTATTTGTGATTTTGTCTTGCCACTTAATACCAAGAATTCTTCGCAGACACCGCATATGAAAGCTGTTTAAATTGTTCTCTTGGTGTGAGTAAGTTATCCAGGTTTCACTGCCATAGAGAAGAGTACTAAGGACACAGGCTTGATAGACAAGGACTTTTGTTTAAGGGACATAAGCATCTAATATTGTTATAAGGGAGATTACTAGAATTTCAAAAATAAAAATTGTATACTAGTACAAAATCAGTAACTAACTTACAAATCTCTCTACTCTTCTTCTTTAAATAAAACAAATAATAGTACAGTCAGATATTATAATCATAAGAAGAAAGCTTTCAGATTCTTTCTAGACGTTTTGTTTAAACTTTACATAATTTTACTTTTAATCAACTTTTAGCATTTAGCATTTATTTTTAATTCCTAAGAGTGTACTTTCAATGACAGGCAGATGATAATTGAAAATAAAACATTTTTTTACTGGCCTCCTAGGGCCACACAAAATTTAAAGAAAATTAACCACGCTCATTCCAACCTTTTATAACATTAAGACATGAGAAGACTGAATATTAACATGTTAGGTATATGTGAGACCAGGGGATATTACAACTTCCGAGGAATATAGCATAAACCATTCTTGTGGAGAGGAAGAAACAAAAACGGGTATCTTCTTGTTCTTCTTTGGTTCGTTGCAACAGGGGTATCAATTATTAATGGATATATAAATAGGAGAAGAACAATGTGGATTTGTAGAAGGCAAGGGTTGAGTAAATGCGAAAGATTCTCAATGCCAATGAATTTCTTCGCCTCTCGTTTTCTTGCCCAGGGCTTCTTGAATAATATAACGAATTAGACATGGCCGAGGACCAGTGTAACAATTTTGAACTGACTGTCATCCTCGGGGATTTCAAAGCCAAAGTAGCAACGAGAAGGTGAGTGGTGCGACTGGTGGCTATGGCCTAGGTGATAGGACTTAGAGAGATGACGATTAATAGACGAAGTGAGCAGGACAAAATACCTGGTCTGGCACAGTCAAGGCCTGCATGCACTTATTTTCGCACTGGCAAAGGCTGTGCAAGTTTAGGGTTTTTATGTAGACAAATATTATGTTTAGAAGAATCGTTATTTATGTTTGTAAATTTCATTCATTTTGAACCAAATAGTTCTCTTCCCTCCTCTCCCTCCCTCTCATTCGCTCGCTCTCTCTCTCTCTCTCTCTCTCTCTCTCTCTCTCTCTCTCTCTCTCTCTATCTCTCTCTCTCTCTCTCTATATATATATATATATATATATATATATATATATATATATATATATATATATATATATCTGTCTCTGTCTGTCTCTGTCTATCTGTCTGTCTGTCTGTCTGTCTCTCTCTCTCTCTCTCTCTCTCTCTCTCTCTCTCTCTCTCTCTCTCTCTCTCTCTCTCTCTCTCTATCTCTGCCAAATGCTGGTGCAATTACGTTTGCTTAGAGAATATTTAAAATATAATAACATGATAGTAATGCCTTGATTGATCACTAGCACTTATTAATATTTATGTTCAAGCATTCTGCGGAATTATTAGATATCTCAAAGAAAACACCTAGATAAGCTCTGTGTAGGGGACATAAGCATCTAATATTGTTATAAGGGAGATTACTAGAATTTACAAAAATAAAAATGGTATACGTAGTACAACATCATTAACTAACTTACAAATCTCTCTACTCTTCTTCTTTAAATAAAACAAATAATAATACAGTCAGATCTATAATCACAAGAAGAACGCTTTTAGTTTCTTTCTAGAAGTTTTGTTTAAACTTTAAATAAGATTACTTATAATCAACTTTTAGCATTTAACATTTATGTTTTATTACTAAGAGTGTACTTTCAATGACAAAAAGGTAATATACTCAAATTAAACATTTTTTTTACTGGCCTCCTAGGGCCACACAAAATTTAAAGAAAATTAACGACGCTCATCCCAACCTTTTATAACATTAAGAAATAAGAAGACTGAATATTATATCATTGGCACTTTTCCGTCTTGACAGACGATAGTTTGGTACATTGTGCTTCAAAAAGGCTTAATAACTACGATCCATGGCGGTGGCTAGTGTGGCTGGTAAGGCCAATTCTTGCTGCAAATGTTTGCCCACAGTAGGTGCATGTGAAAACATGGTCATGTCCACCATTTTGCACCATCTTACGTCTCTCCCGCTCTGTGTGTGCTTTATCTGCAATCATTTTCTCCTTTGTCTTTATTCCATTTCTGATAGTTGCCCTCCATGCAACACGTTCAGCGGCGACGTGCTCCAAATGTGCATTATCAATGCCTGTATCAATCATGTCCCGCTTACACACATCTTTGTATCGTAGTAGAGGCCGACCCTGAGATCTCCTACCCGTCTGTAATTCACCAAAAAAGATGTCCTTTGGTATTCTACCATCATCCATCCTCCTAACGTGTCCTATCCATCTAAGTCTACGAAGACTGAGCATGGAATACACCGTCACACAACCTGATCTTTCCAATACTTCAGTATTTGTGATTTTGTCTTGCCACTTAATACCAAGTATTCTTCGCAGACACCGCATATGAAAGCTGTTTAAACGTTTCTCTTGGCGTGAGTAAGTTGTCCAGGTTTCACTTCCATAAAGAAGAGTACTAAGGACACAGGCGTGGTAGACGAGGACTTTTGTTTTGGCAGTAAGCTTCCTGTTCTCCCAGACTCTTTTTGCTAACATGTTCATTGTTGTTGCTGCCTTGCCAATCCTGATGTTGATTTCCTGATCGAGGGATAATTTGCTATTTACCTCTGATCCTAGATATGTAAAATGGTCTACTATCTCCAGTTCGGCGTCGTCAATAAAGATTGATGGTACACCATGTGCACCTTGTGACATAATCTGCGTCTTCTTTTTCTTAATTGTTAAACTAAATTCAGAACAAGCATTGGAGAATGCAGATAGTAGACATTGTAATTCTTCTTCAGAGTGGGTCGTAATCGCAGCATCATCCGCAAAAAGCAACTCTCTGATTAGTATCCTGCTAATTTTGGTCTTGGCCTTCAATCTCTGAGCATTATAGAGGCCACCATCTGAGCGTGAGTGAATGTATATACCGTCATCCTGATCACGAAAGGCATATTTCAGTAGAAGTGAAAAGTATATCCCAAAGAGGGTGGGGGCTAGTACACAACCTTGCTTAACTCCACTCTTGATTTCAAACTCTTCTGAAGTTGAGCCATCACACTTGATTATACCCGTCATGCCTGTGTGGAACGATTCCACAATGGACAGAAGCGTTGATGGTCAGCCAATCTTCTTTAGTGCTTTGAACAGACCCTCACGACTGACCAAATCGAATGCCTTTGTGAGGTCGATGAAGGCAATAAACAGTGGCTGATTTTGTTCCCGGTACTTTTCTTGCATCTGTCGCAATGAGAATATCATATCAATGGTAGACCGGTTCTGACGGAAGCCGCACTGTGATTCGGGGTAGACTTGATCTCCCAGGACTTGAAGTCTGCGCAGGACAATTCTGGCAAATACTTTCCCAACAATACACAGACGTGAGATACCCCTATAGTTGTTACAGTCGCTCCGAACTCCCTTGTTCTTGTACAGCGTTATGATGTTTGAATCTTTGAAATCCTGTGGGACTTGTCCTTCTCGCCAGCATAGCTCTATTAGCTGGTGGATCTGTAGAGCGAGTGTGTCTTGCCCACTCCTGATCACCTCTATTGGAATCCCATCCTTACCTGGAGCCTTGCCAGATGCATGCTCATTTATAGCACACTTAACTTCTGTTATGGTGTGAAGTGTGTCCAGGTGGTCCAGAGTTGGCAGGGCCTCTATGGCGTTGAGGGCATCATCCGCTAGCTTGGTCTCACTTGAGTAAAGCTCTAAATAGTGCTCGACCTATCTATCCATCTGCTGTTTCAGTGATGATTTCTCCAGTCAAGGTTTTCAGCGGTGCACTTCTTTTGATCATTGGACCACAGGCTTTCTTTATCCCTTCATACATGCTTCTGATGTTTCCCTTATCACTTGCGATTTGAATGGACTCACATAACTTGATCCAATAGTCATTCGCAAACTGCCTGGCAGCCTTTTGTACATCCTTCCTCGCTTGCTTCAGCTCACTCAGAGTGTTACGCGTTGGTCTTTCCTTGTTTCTTAAGAGAGCTATCTTCTTTTTATCAATCAAGGGCTGCAGTATCTGGCTGTTTGCCGCAAACCAGTCCTGCCTCTTATGATCCACAGTGCCGTAAACCCCTCAAAACTCAAGGCCTGCATGCACTTATTTTCGCACTGGCGAAAACCCGTGCAAGTTTATGGGGTTTATGGAGACAAATATTATGTTTAGAGGAACTGTCATTTATGATTGTAAATTTCATTCATTTTGAACAATTAGTTCCCCCCCCCCCCACCTTCCCCTCTAACTCTCTCTCTCTCTCTCTCTCTCTCTCTCTCTCTCTCTCTCTCTCTCTCTCTCTCTCTCTCTCTCTCTCTCTCTCTCTCTCACTCTCTCTCTTTCTCTCTCTCTCTCTGCCAAATGTTGGTGCAATTACGTTTGCATAGAGACTATTTAAATTATAATAACATGGTAGTTTTCAGAGCCATATATAGCTATATACAGACAGAACAGATCCCTGTGACAGGACAGATCCCTGAGACAGGACCGGGGCAGGGCAGGAAAGGACAGTACGCCCAAGAACAAAATGTCAACATGAGTAAACTGAGTGACCGTTACTAAAGACGGACTGACTAACCCCAGGTTAAAGACAGGACAACACTGAGACGCAGTACTGACCACTGAATACATGAGTATCACGGAGGTCATGAGACACGTGATGCGAGACCCTGGAGGATAGCTGGGCAGACTGGACTGAGACTTCGATGTGGACGGATGTGCCTAAGTGTTGTTGAGCGAGTGTACAGCTGAGACTAGCAACTGCTGGTTTGCGCTGTGAAATTGAACCATTGACAGTGTTTGTGTGCGCTAGCTGCGAATGAGCTTGTAGCATCAATCAGCATGGACGGGGTGCATTGCTGCGTGTGAACGATCATTGTGTGATCATTGTGATATTTATATGTATTGTATATATTCATTATTCATTGAAGATTAAACTTATGTCAATTTGTCCACCTGACTCCGACTGACGTTTAATATAGATATCACTTAATATCAGGGTAAAGAATTTGTGAGCCAATTACAGTAGTAACACCCTTACAATAGTAATGCCTTGATTGATCACTACACTTATTAATATTTACGTTCAAGCATTCTGCGGAATTATTAGATATCTAAAAGAAAAACACCAGATGAGCTCTTAGTAGGGGACATAAACATCTAATATTGTTACAAGGGAGATTACTAGAATTTAAAACAGAAAATTGTATACCTTGTACAATATTATTAACTAACTTATAAATCTCTTTATTCTTCCTTTATAAATAAAATAGCTAAGAATCCAGTCAGATCTTATAACCGCAAGAATAAAGCTTTTAGGTTCCTTATATAAATTTTGTTTAAATTTTATATAAATAAATTTATAATCAACATTTAGCATTTTAAATTTAAATTTAATTATTAAGAGTGTACTTTAAATACCAGTGAAAGCTATTTATAGTGCTTCCCCTCTGCGGGAACCATCATTTTTTTACTGGCCTCCTTAAGGCCACACAAAATTTAAACAAAAGTAACCACACTCAGCCGGTCTCTCTCTGGCTGTGGGGTTACAACACTTTCTCTCTGTAATCCCGTTTATCACGCAGAGTCTCGTAGCGGAGCGAGAGCTGAGGCGGTTCGAACCCCGCTCGTGACTTGCGGGATACTGAGCCGGCCGCTCAGAAAGCAATGGCAAACTTCTTCTTCTCTTCTTCAGCGTTCCGAGCCATTGAGGTTCTTTGCTGCAAACACAATCTGTCTCCATTCGTCTCTCTGGTGGACCTTCTCTTGCCAGTCGTTGATTCCAAGTGCTTGTAGGTCTGTATGTATATTATCTCTCCACCGCCTTCTTGGTCTACCTCGGGGTCTACGGTCATTTATTTCCTGAGTGTAAGCGAGTTTGTTTCCCTATTATCTTCCATTCTTTCCATATACCCCAGCCATTGTAGTCTATTAGCCTTCATGATACCAGTGATTAGCGGGGACTTAAACAAATCATAAATGTCTTTGTTACTTCTTCTTTTCCACTCTCCACTTTGTGTATCCCTAATGGGTCCAAAGATGCGTCTTAAAATTTTGTTCTCAAAGGTTTGTAACAAGGCTTCGTCTCCTTTCGTTGTACTCCAGGTTTCAGAGTCATACAACACAACTGGTCTGATCAGTGTTTTGTATATTGTGATCTTGGTGTAACGAGAAAGCGCCTTTGATTTTGGTAGATGTTGTAGTGCATAGTATAACTTATTTCCAGAGTTGATTCTAGTTTGTATTTCTTCCCTTATGATGTTGGAGCAGTTGAAGATTGTACCCAGGTATTTGTATGTTTCCGTTCTTTTAATGGTCATATTATCTATTTGTATGTGGCCAGAGTTTTTAGCCATTCCGTCTCTTGAAATTACCATATATTCTGTCTTATCTTGGTTGATAACCAGCCCCATCTGTTGGGCTTTTCCCTTTAAGTGAGTCAATATTTCTAATGTCTTTTGTTCACTTTGCCCTATAATATCTATATCATCTGCATAACCAAGCAGCTTGGATGTTCCTCCAATATCACATTCCTCCTTTACCTTCCTTACAACTTTCTCTAGAGCCAGATTGAAGAGTAGCGGCGATAGTGCATCACCTTGTTTCAAGCCAGATGTTATTTGGAAGGGGTCTGATTTCCTGCCTTTATATGTTACTATATTATAAGTATCTTCCATGCATAGTTTAGTCATGTTAATTAACTTCCTTGGTATTCCAAATTCCTGCATAACATTCCATAGACTATTCCTATGGACACTATCATAAGCCTTTTTAAAATCCACAAAAATGTTATGGAGATCTCTTTTATATTCCCAATGTTTCTCGGCTATTTGTCTACTACTACTGAGCGTAATCTTGCCAAGAGATCAACATACAGCTGAAAGATGCTGGTGTTGACAGCTAAGTCCTGTAAAGGATATGCTAAAAAAAAAAAAAAACCACACCCATCCCAAACTTTCATAATATTAAGAAACATAATGAGAAGACTGAATATTAACATGTTAGGTATATGTGAGACCAGAGGTTATTATAACTTCCGAGGAATATAGCATAAACCATTCTTTTGGAGAGGAAGAAAATAAAAAACACAGGGGTAACTTCGTGTTTTTCTTTCGTTCGTTGCAACAATGGTATCAATTATAATCATCATCATCAAGTGCCCTGCCAGCTGGCGTAGGCGTTCATGGCTCTCCACAGATCTCGGTCTTTGGTTTTCTGGATCAACTCTGCTGCTGATATTCCTTCATGCCACCGTCTCAATCCATCCAGCATCATTTCTCTTGGTCTGCCTCTGCCTCTCTTCCCTTCGATCTTTCTAGACGTCACGATGTTCTCCAATGCCTCTCTTCTCATCACATGACCGAAGAAAGCTGTTTGTCTCTTTCTTATTGTTGTATATAGTGTTCTAGTTTCATTAGCCTGTTTCAGACAGTCGTCGTTGTTAGTTACTCCGGCAGTCCAAAGAATTTGCAACATTCGTCTCAGAAACCACATCTCTGTTGCTTCTAATTTCTTCTTAATTTGTTCATTTACATTCCAAGATTCACTGCCACACAGCAAAACCGGTTCTACATAGCATTTCAACACTCTCTTTCTTACATTCAGTGATAGTGACTTATTGCATAAGACACTCTTCATTTTCTTAAATGCGGCTTTTGCTTGCCCTATTCTGCTCTTAATATCTGTTGTACGTCTTCCATCTGATGTTATAAATGCCCCTAGGTATCTAAAATTATCCACTTGGTTAAGAATTGTTCCTTCTATTTCTATGTCAAATTTTGGTCTCACCATTTTCTTTGATTTCACCACTGTTACTGTTGTCTTGATATTCAAGGAGAGCCCTTTCCTTGCACTCTCTGTTACTACAGTGTCCAACAACTGTTGTAGGTCTGGTGGTCATGACATGTTGATTTATCTGCTACCAATACTGTGTTATCTGCATATCGTATATTATTTATATTATAACCTCCAACTAGTATTCCTGGCATCTCTTTGATCTCTCTCATTATTACTTCGCTATACAGGGAGAAGAGATCTGGCGACAAGACACATCCCTGTCGTACTCCTAGCTTTATGTGTTCGTAACTACCCTCTTTATTTCCCATGTTAATTGCTGCTACTTGGTTCCAGTAAATATTCTTTATTATTCTTAAATCTTTTCCATCAATGTTGATATCTTCCAACATTTTAATCAGTTCGTCATGTTTTACTTTATCAAATGCCTTAGTATAATCTATGAAGCACAAATATATGTCTTTCTGTTTCTCTCTCTCTCTCTCTCTCTCTCTCTCTCTCTCTCTCTCTCTCTCTCTCTCTCTCTCTCTCTCTCTCTCTCTCTCTCTCTCTCTCTCTTTCTCTCTCTCTCTCCCGTTCTTTCTTTCTTTCCCTCGCATACGCGCTCAAGCAGACACACCATTTTCGCAGCTTTCATGTTTTGCTTGGTAAAATGGGATGTCTGCTGCAAGATTTAATGTGGGGAAATTGTGTAGATATATGCAAGAGTGTAGATACATACATTTTACGGAAAGAAAAGTGATTCAGCAAGTGATTCAAAAGTGATTTTTGAATTTGTTTACACGAAACTACGTGTGAATGAGAATACCTGGAGTGTGAGAGAGCTTCTATTAAATGTTTTGGTATGCATGGGAGAAAATGATTACTCAATCATCATCGTCAACAGGTTATTACACCATGCCAAGAATATAATGTTGTCACATGTGTATTAGTGTCTATGTTGTATTCGCAAATGTAAAAAGACACTGTTTTTGTACATAATAAACTATCGTTATTTTTTTTTTTAAAGGGGATCACATTTCTATGCGATCCCAGAAAAACACACACAAAAACATGGCATTCACTGACAAAACAAAATATAGACATACTACATAGGTATTTTCAAAAAAGGGCAACCTGAAATTATGCACCAACTATAGAACTGTTGTCCTGATCAGTCATGCAAGTAAAATTCTACTAAAAATCATAATGGGAAGACTTCGTAAGAAAATGGAAGAAGAAATTAACGTGGTTCAAGCTGGATTTAGACTAGGAAGAGGAACAAGAGATCACATTCTCAGCATGCGTTTAATAATAGAGAAATGCAGAGAATTTAATGTAAACCTATTCTCAAGTTTTGTTGATTATTCAAAGGCATGTGACTGTGTACAACATCAGAAACTTTGGGAAATCATGAGGAATATAGGCTTTCCACCACATGTAATACAACTCATAAGAATGCTCTATCTAAACCAACAAGCAGCGGTTAGAATAGATGGTGAGACATCAGATCGGTTTGACATCAAGCAAGGAGTCCGTCAGGGATGTGTGCTGTCCCCCTGTTTGTTTAACCTGTAAGCCGTTAATATAATGAGAAATGTAAGAGATTATATAAACAGGGAGCTATATGATGCCCTAAATATTGGTGGTCATGACATACCAGAGGTATGCTGATGATACAGTATTTCTATCCACAACACAGACTGGTATAGAAAACCTAATAGCCTCAACCCAATTGAATAGTGAAAATCACACCTTATATCTTAACATTGCAAAAACAAAGATAATGCATACAGAAAAAATCACTATGGAGAAAGAAATGTATGTTAATGAGGAAAAATTGGAGGTGGTGGAGCAATTTTGAATATCTTGGGTCATTGATTATCAACAACGGTGACACAATGAAAGAAATTAAACGACGACTATCAATTGCTCTTCAAAGACTAAAACAACTGAATATATTATGGAATGGGACAGGCAGAACTACACATATTAGATTTTTAAGAGCATGCATCATTCCCCAATGCAACATACGCCTGTGAGACCTGGACACTTACTAAACAAGCTGTACAGCGCATAAATGCCTTTGAAATAAATGTTATAGACGAGTTCTAAGAATATCTTGGGTAAAGAAAGAACAAATACATCCATACTTCAAGAGCTGAATATTGAAGAAGGTTGGCTATTAAAGACGATAAAACAAAGAAAATTGAAATATTTTGGTCACTTGAAACGAAAGTTTGAAGAGAACAATAATGGAGGGGTGTCAAAGACTCGACCACATCCCCTCCGCCAGGGAGAGCGGTCAATCCTGGAGGGGCCAGGAGGAGATGCGGTGCCCGAGGCAAGAGCAGGGGAGATGAGGGAAGAGTGGAAGGTTAGCCACTCCCTCATGATACACGCAGGCGGTGTGCAGAGAGTTAGCACTCTAATCACGATACCACCACACCTCATGAAGCCAGAGCACAGTTGAGTAGACACTCAACAGGCCACGTTTTGCCAGCAGCGTGCGATGTGAGGTAACACGCACGAAGGAGAAGGTCACCCCCCGCGTGGTGTGTAACCAGGGGAGAGATGTTCGGCAGACGGGAGACTGGACTTGGGGGCGTTCACATCGTTTAGAATAACGTTAGGAGTGTTGTGTTCACTAGTAGATAGAGTTAGCATAGGGTTAGCAGTTTGTGTTAGATAATTCTGTGGCTATATGCCTGGGAAGAGAGGAAGAGGAAGGCCAAAGAGAAGATGGATGCAGGATGTGGCGGAGAGGTTTTCCGGAAGGTTGTTATGGGAGCGAGTTTCTGCATAAGGACATGCTACTGAATGAATGAACATAGGTACTAATACACAACATCAACAATTTACGTGAAAAGCACGGTTGCAAACACTTTCATCATTCCTAAGATAATATACAGGATGTATTTTAGTAGTTATTGTGGTTGTTGTAGTAGTAAACATAGGGTGTTTGAAATCAAAAATAGCAGAGGTATTATTGGAAGAAGGTGCTATAATAAAAACGGCTATCACGCATCTGATATATCAATTCAGTAATATGCCAGCATAATGTGTTATGTGTTGGTCTAGATGTCACATGGAGTTATAAACCTGAAAGTTCAGTGTCTATCTTGCATGCATTAGTGTAAGGTTTATTTCCTCTAGACCAGGGGTTCCCAACCAGGGGTGTGTCACAGTGTGAACAGAGATTAACAAGCCAGTGATCAAGTATAAAATGGTTTATTCTTTCATAGATGACAAAGGTTTCAGGTTGGACTCCACTCAGATCGAATGCTGGGTCCCAACTGCCCATACCAACCCAATACGTCACGATTGAGCATCTCTCCCCCTTTCAGTCTCAATGCTCAATCGTGCTGTATCTGTGTTTCCCACTAGATCCTAATAATACCCAATACTGTTACACCTCCCCATGTTAATTAAAGAATTTTCCTTTTAAAGGAAAAATCTTTACTCCAAATCCCCATACTCTATTCTCTCTTTGTCTTCTAATCTTCCCTAAATCAAGTTTGAATAAATAAATTATCTTTTACTCTTCTCCCAGTGATATGGTCTGCCAATAACCTCCCCATATACTTCTTCTTCGCCTTTTATTTATATAATACCACGGTTAATCCAACCAGTCCTTCTTTCCTTTTTATTTCCCCAACATTATATAGTCAACTACTACATAATTCTTCATTTCTGGTTACCTGTATCAAATATACATATTATAAGAACAGCTCATAAATTCTTTATCGAAATCTTTGAGCTCATAAAATTTCTCATTCTTTACTATTCTGGTTCTTTCTTGGCTCATCTAGTTTCCTGTATCAAATATACATATTATAAGAACAGCTCATAAATTCTTTATCGAAAATTTTGACCTTATACAATTTCTCATTCTTTCCAACCCCAGGACGTACAAAAAACAATGTAGTTAGAAAAAGTAAAGAAGTGGTGCGCACCAAATAAAGAACATAAAGAATGAATACACGATATGACCACATGGACATCCAGTAAATGTACATTTAAGACATTCACCCTTTACCTCCCTTGCCAATAAAAAAATTTTGTAAAACAATTTTTTAAAACAGCTTATGAAATATATCATTGTTCGTTATAAAACAATTTGGCATAAGTTCTCATAAACCTTCATTTCATGTGTATTTCAGATTGACATTGTCAACCACAATTCTGTTCCACTTTCGTTATTTCACCTTTTACCATGAGCCCATGTTCATATTTTATGAACACCTTTAATATAATTAAAGCTGGTATTTCACAGCACCTATATCTTGCCCCCGTACATCCCATCATGCAATATTATAAATTCAGTGACGTGTGTGCAAGCCCTGGATACGTCTATCCATTCGTGCACACACGTTCACCAACTATAGTTTCCCCCTAGTTGATGAGCTTAACTATTTACTCTTAAGTTTCCCCCTACCTTATATCAGTGAACGAAAAAACCTAAGCAAAACCTCATTCATTGAAACTTAAACTTACTTAACTAATTTTATAACCATTATAACTCAATATACCAAACCCATTTCAAAAAAAGTCCCTTTTGAAAAAATTTTTAAAAAAGAAAAAAACACCAACCTTTTCCCCATTCAAATTGAAAAAAAAAAAACCCATTTTTAACTTGGGCCCGTTCCCCCGACTATTCTGTCTGTTTTATCTATCATCTGCCCCTCTATTTATAAATTCACACAGTAACTTAAAGAATGTCCTTCCACACACCATCCATTATTTTTAATGAAAACTGTTTTTAATCACCTACATGTCTGTAGATAACTTCTTTAAGCATAAAATGATGAGTTACAATGTTATGCATTATGCATTATTTTTATGAAAACTTTGAAAATGCCTTAAAGATTATATCATTATTTATTATAACTCATATGCCCAAAAATAACTATAGACAAAGAGTTTATAAATCTTTGAAAGCCATGGAACAATATGACTATAAAGTATATAGAAATGTTATTTAAAAAAGTTATGCCCCTTGAAATAACTTTTCTATAGTTAAGTGCCCTTGCTATATAGAAATATATAATGAAAAATGAAATATTACATTTTAGTAAGTAAGTAGCCGGAAAAAAAACTAAAAAACTATGACAGAAAGTTGCACAGGAATGAAAGGAAAACGTGTAGAAAATTTCATCTCAATCGGATGGACCGTTTGCGAACGCATAAAGAACGGACGGAAATACATACATTGTGTTTTATATATATAGATTTATTGATTTCTGTTTTCTATTTTTCTCACAGACTATTAACGCTTAATCATGTCAACAACAACAACAACAACAACAAAAAATGGAATGATGACTATGTGCGCTTTCGTTTCACTTGCACCTTAAATGATGATTTTCAAAAACCCCAGTGTATCCTTTGTAATGCTGTATTTTCCAATACAAATCTGAAGCCATCAAAGCTGCAAGAGCACTTCAACAACAAGCACGGTGGAGACAGTGTTGCAGGTCAACATGTTGAATCACTAAAGCTGCAAGAGCACTTCAACAACAAGCACGGTGGAGACAGTGTTGCAGGTCAACATGTTGAATCACTAAAGCTGCAAGAGCACTTCAACAACAAGCACGGTGGAGACAGTGTTGCAGGTCAACATGTTGAATCACTAAAGCTGCAAGAGCACTTCAACAACAAGCACGGTGGAGACAGTGTTGCGGGTCAACATGTTGAATCACTAAAAACTAAAAGAGCTCGTTTTGATTCTCGAGGAATCCTTCCAAAATTGCGTTTCATTTGTGTTGACAAACCACTGCTGATGGCTTCCTACCAAGTGGCATATAAAGTAGCCAAGTCCAAAAAGCCCCATACAATTGCACAACAGCTGATCAAGTCATGCGCATTAGATATGGCAACATTTGTTCTGGGCCAAGAAGCAAGACAAAAGTTGGAATTAATACGCTATCAAATAATGTCATTCTCAGCCGAATTAGTGATTTGAGTGAGGATATTTTGGATCAAGTTATATCAGATGTCAGGTCTAGTTCCCTGAAGATCTCTCTCCAGTTGGATGGATCAAGTTATATCAGATGTCAGGTCTAGTTCCCTGAAGATCTCTCTCCAGTTGGATGGATCAAGTTATATCAGATGTCAGGTCTAGTTCCCTGAAGATCTCTCTCCAGTTGGATGAATCAACTGATGTCTCAAATTGTAGTCAACTCATTGCCCTGATGAGGTATGTCAATGATGGTACTGTGAAGGAAGATTTCTATTTTGTGAAGATCTGAAAACAACCACACAGGAATAAGATGTGTTCCAGTTTGTGAAAGACTTCTTAGCCAAACATAATTTAGATATTCAAACTATTGGCTCTGTGTGCACTGACGGTGCTCCTGCGATGCTAGGGAATAAATCTGGATTTTCTACACTGATGAAGAGGGAGATACCACACTTACAAGTAACCCACTGTTCTCTTCATCGTCATGCTTTGGCAGCAAAAACATTGTCTCCAAAGTTGAAAAAAAGTACTAGACACTTCTGTAAAGACCATCAACTGGATTAGGGGTCGTGCTCTTGAACCACCGCATCTTTGTCCTTTTGTGAAGATCTGGGAAGTGAACACACAGTTTTGCTTTTCCACACGGGAAGTCCGCTGGCTTTCACGAGGGCAAGCTTTAACCCGCTTCTTTGAAATGCGGGAAGACTTCAGTTTTTCTAAGGGAACGTGACTGTGATCTGCTTGGAGAACTTGAATCACAAAATTTCATGCAAATTCTGGCTCACTTAGTTGACATTTTCATTCGTATGAATGATCTGAGTGTGTCTCTTCAGGGGAAAGAGATAAACATATTAAAATGTTGTGAAAAGTTGAATGCTTTCAAAGAAAACCTACCTCTTTGGCGTCGACGGGTGAAAAGAGGTAATCTTTCAATTTTCCATCACTTGAAGAAATGGTTGATGATCATGGAACCATAATTCCTGCTGTGCATGAAGAAATTGTGGCTCATTTGGAAATCCTGTCAAAATCGTTTGATGGATATTTTGCAGCTGGAGAATTGAAAATTTCAGAAGAATGGATCATGAATCCATATTCTTACAATTTGGATAATATGTCAGATGATGAAGAGCTGAAGGAAAATCTTATTGAACTGCGGACAAATCGTGCTCTTGAAATGCAATTTGAAAACAAGACTTTGGAGGAGTATTGGTGTTCAGCAATGAATATGTTTCCAAGACTTTGTGAAAAAGCACTAGGTGTCCTCATCCCATTTGCGACAACATACTTATGCGAGTCTGGATTTAGTTCTTTTTTGTCAATAAAGACAAAATCTAGAAATCGCCTGAATCCACAGGCAGACATGCGGATCGCTATCAGCAACAAAGTACCACGTTTTGACAAAATCATATCTGAGAAACAGCAGCAAAAAAGTCATTAAATTTAAATTCTACAATTTTGAATGTTAGTTTTTATTTATTTTATTTGATTTACTTTTTTTGGTTATTGTAATTTTTAATTTACACTTACACTGAAGAATAACTTAATTTTTGTGTACTGCTTGTATTTGTCTTTGTTATAACAGTCTTCTTTCTTTTCTTGTTTTCTTGCTGTTTATGTCATTCAAAATTTGGCTTAAATAAATATGTTGCTCAAATTCAGTATAAATTTTTTTTTTTTTCTTCTTATGAGATATTGCTTATATTACCTTTGTAGGGGGTACGAGAACAAACTAAAAGTTTTCTAGGGGTGCGGGACATAGACAAGGTTGGGAACCCCTGCTCTAGACAGATTTTATCCAAGATAGCGAGCTCTATCCTTCCGTGGGTTGGTTGTTTTTACTAATAGTGTTCTTGGGGTAGCACGCAGGTGGCATACTTTTTGTGACTTCCAACTGTCATATGGTTTGTTTGGTTTTTTTGCGCTCGCTTGCTTTTAACTTCTAGTTGTGCTGGACTGAATCTTGCGTGTGGTTTAGCTTTCCCTATTTAACAGTGTCCCTCCCCATCAGACGAAGCCACTCCGACTTAAGAGGTACTTGTAATTTACGTCCCCAAGTTAAGGACGACAGGTCAACATGTCAGTCCAACTGTCCGGAGTAGGGGTTGAACCCCTGACCTTGACATCAGCACACTGGCTGATTTAAGAACATGCGTTCTTATCCATTCGGCCATGCTGACCTGAGATGGGATTTTTAATGTGCACAACTTCCACGTGGAACCTCCCGTTTTGTTTTTTTTCTTTATCCGAGAAGACTAAGTACCCTATCACAATACCGAAGAGATCGAAGGGACGTGTGATGTCATTTGAAACCAACATTTCTTGTAAAAATTCCCAGCTCTATGGTGGGATGTGAATCAGGAAACTTATGCGCCTGAGGTGAATGCTGTAAACTAATGGCCACACCTCCCTAGAGGTTTGCTATTTTTATCATTAACACATAAAGGTCCCCTTTTACGTTGCCTGGGGCACATTGAGGTAGACCCATATGTTTATAGACTAAACGGCATTCGCCAGTCTCTGTGGTGAAGGGTTTACGGGCGCGATTCGTAAACCCGCTTACCCGCGGTTGAAACATAGCTGCGACCGATTTGCCAGCAGACCGCGCTGCGCTGGGTTTTAACGATTTGATATGGGAGCCGGTCGTTCTGAAAGCAATGGCAAACTACTGAACATAAACTTGCCAAGACATCAACAACAGTAAAATGCTGGTTTTGACAGCGATATCTTGTAAGAAGGATATTCCACACACACACATACACAAAACGGCATTCAGGGGTGACTTGCTCACTATAACGACAATCCCCTTTATTTTCTCTAGACAATTCCTGGGTTGATCAGGGGCCCACCTGAACCCTATCTTGTTCATAACCTATCAGTTATCAGTTAGGGTATCGTCATTGCACTCCGGAAAGGTCCATAGGTGCTCAGATCCTCCCCCCAGCATATGCATTAACGTCTGGTGGCTAATAGTGCCAGTCCTGTGTTGGTTGACGAGGCCCCTCATTTTCCTGATGTACACCTTGTATCTGGCTGTGCCAATCCTGGACAACGATGTGGATTCACTGACGTCAAAGCCCTCTGTTCTCGACATCTCTTTAAGAATGATAATAACATCGGCACGATCCATGGGCTGGCTATCTGCAGAGGATGCAGAGCCAGCCAGTTTATCAGCTCATTCATTTCCCTCGACTCCTGCATGTCCTGGGACGAAGATGAAGGTGACTTTACGGACAACAGACTTCCGCAGCGACTCAGTCTACTGTCTACGTACAGATCCAGCTTCGACCTTCTGAATCATGCTCATTGAATCACTTAGTACACACACGTTGGTATAATGCTGTGATTCCAGCCATATGAAAGCCTGTGTAACTGCCATCACTTCCATCGTCATGCTGCTTGTCATGAAGTGGGCACCACTGGATTCTTGAACGGTTCAGCCCGCTGAACGGGTTGTAAAAGCCCATGCACTTCTCTGCTGCTTTACAACGGATCCATCTGTATATATGAGCACTTCGGAGTTGTCTGAGTGTTCATTGATGAGCGTGTTGACCTCTGCAGTGACAGTGACAGGGTTCTGTTCTCTGCACCGTCTGTCAAGTGTGATAATGCAGAAGGTGCACTTAAAAGCTGCAGGCACAGACACCCATTCCTTGCCAGGGTTGATACTTGTAGGACTGCAGACCTGCCTGATGACATCTTCCGCCCGATCCATCCATGATTTGCCCCTCTTTAGCCTGTCGCCCTTTTCTCTGAATGTATCTTCGTGTCATAACCTATATAGACAGCATATGTAAAAGAAACCAGCCAAACAGAGACCACAACAACACCACATGAAGAACAGAACACAGAAGAAGAACCAACAGTAATTTATACCAATAAAGAATTATTTGCAGACGATCAAGCATTAATAGCAAAATCAGCATCAAAATTACAAGGCCACATAAATAGTCTGAACGAAGTGTGTATGGAACATAACATGAAAATAAGCATAATAAAACAGAGGTATTGACTATAACCAAAGAAGAAAGATCAAGAATTCATCTAGAGGGATATCCCCTCCCCTGAATCAAGTGAAGAGCTTCAAGTACCCAGGAAGTATAATATCATCAAATGGCACATCAGAAGACTGAGATCAAAAACAGATGCACTAAGGCAAACCAACTCATTGGACAAATGGCACCAATACTAATGAACAAAAATGTACCAAGTTACTAAGAAAGCACTCATTAGAAACACAATATTCCTACCAGCTCTATGATACCAATGCCAAACCTGGACAATGACAGAAAAAGAGAAAAGAAAAATCACGACAATAAAATTTAGATTCCTGAGAAGAATACTCAATGTGTCAAAAAGAGAGAAAATCAGAAATCAGGACTAATGTGGGTGTTATAGCAATGAGATTTTATTAGAAAGCGGCATGTCAAATGGTCTGAACATGTAACTAGATTACCGACTAACAGTATACCACAAGCAATGATGTACAGACCAAATGGAAGCAGAAGAAGGTGCGACCATGTAAATGGTGGACAGAGGGAATAGCGGAGTTCATGGGAATCTCGATAAATCAAGCTCCAAAACGTGCACTCAACCGCTTTTTATACTTCACCTCGACACCGCAAGGTACAAGAAGAACAAAATGAGAGGTCAGGCCAGGGAGCCCATTTCTCACAACACACACAATTAATATTATCTCACAACACACAATGAATATTATCTCATAACACACACACTAATATTACAACATACACACTCACACACACTAATATCTCATTCCTATTCAGATTAAACATGGAAGACAACTATAAAACGATATTTAAAAATACCACAAATATCACATCAGGATCACTGTGATAAATACAACAGAACATCCATCTCTCGGCAAAAAATGTTTTATTGTCTTTCGGTATATAAAGTACCACAACTTTCACAACATTCAGTAATATCATTATGAAACAAAGAACACCATACTCTACATTCACCAACAATATGATATACCATATTTACCCGCGAAGGTCACCACCCCATCAAGCTCATACACATTAATCGTATTATCGTCTATGTTTATATTGTTCATGAGAAAAGTTTTTTTCAGTTACCGAAACATTGCACAAGTGTGTTGTGTTTTATCTTCAGGAGGCAAAAAATCTTATTTTAAAGTATCCTTGGCACAATACCTTATGCAAGGGTTGACAAAACTAAACAATTCAGGAGCCAGACACATTTTCACAAGAGCCAGCATTTTTTAAAAAAAAAATATTAACAAAGTTAGTAGAATATCCTTTTACAGGACGTCACAGTCAAGCCAGCATTTTTTGGCTATTTATGATTTCTTGGCAAGTTTATGTTCAGTAGTTTGCCATTGCTTTCTGAACCATTGCTTATACCGTTGTATGAAAACCAGCTCAATGTGGTCTGCTGCCTGTGTTTCAAACGTGATATGCAGGGTTACAAACTGTGTTCATTACCCCTTTGCCACAGAGCCTGCTTGACTAAGAAATTTATTTTTAAAAATCTTAAGTGCCTGGTAAAAATTGTCTGGAGGCACGATAACTGGTGCCCTGCATATTGAGATCCCTGACCTTATGACTTGGTGGAAATCAGGTCGCAGTCAGATATTACTGAGCTATGACAGTAGCTCTCTGTTAGCGTCAAATGTTGGGCGGCGTTCACCAAACCCGGTACCCCGCATTGTGCCAACAGCTTCAGATGGAGGAGGTAATTAGGTAAGTACAAGCCTTACCCTACTGCGAGGAAATGTAACCTAAAGACAAAATGCCATGGCAGGGCAAACCAGGCCCTAAGCCGTGGTCGGCAACTGGTCTAAAATGGAAGTTCCGATATGCGGACAGAGTACTGCTTTGCTGATCTGGCAGCTTCTACAACTTCTCTTGTTCCAGACGTATTGGTGTTACCTTTCCTCTGGAGTAAACTAGGCAGACTGAGAGAGGGATCATGCTGCATGGGCTTTGTGTTATGGAGATGTATAACTCCAGTTTACAAACTATTGTCTGTCAAGACGGCAAGGTGCCAGTCACTACTCACACAAAACAGAATTGTACATTATAGGAAGACAGCAATGAAAATTAAGAAACATGAAAACAATGAAGTTAATCATAACTGACTTATATAACAAATAAATGGATTACCCTCTGGGATCAGAAGAAGCAGACAGCATAAAAACTAATGGACCTTTACATGGTAATGATTATCAGTGTTGCAGACACGAAAACCACCATGTTTAACCAAATATACTCAAGACCATTCACACTTCCTTGTACCACTAGCATGTAACAACCAGTATTAACAACTTAGCAGTTTTAAACTTGTATAGTATGCTTTTTATTTACAGATGGCGGTGCTGCATTTTATTCATTTATATAAAAATAACTTCAGTCGGCAGTTGTAATTTAGAATGCATGTTCAAAACCACAAAAATATGTTTTACTTTCAGGAGGTATCTACAGGTTTCAGAAGACAAATTGGCAATTCAATATCACAATATATGGCTTCAAATGTCCTTCCTGGCATAGTTTTCTGTCACATTTTGTGGTGATTAAAGTAACTGACAAACAAGTCCCACTTCTAAAAGCCTCGTCATGAACTGACGGCTCCCTTAAACTTGATGCATGCGACACAGACCAGGTAAGTTGTGTCAAGACAAACATAACACAGACCAAACAAGTGTCATACAAATAACAATCGTAAGGTTAAGTGTGATACATACACAAAAGCCAGTCGACTGTTAAACCATTGTTTCACAAACGATGCCTAACTTAACAATGACCGCAGAACACAGACCAGATAAGTGTCATTGACTACACAACTCATTGACCACACAACACAGACCGGGTGTAATTGACCACACAACACAGAGCAGGTAAGTGTCACTGACCACACAACACAGACCAGGTAAGTGTCACGGACCATAGAACACAGACCAGGTAAGTGTCACTGACCACACAACACAGACCAGGTAAATCTGTCAGTACTTCGCCAGCTGCTGCCTGACTTAACACTGACCACATAACACAGACCAGGTCACACTTTGCATTACTTCATCACCTGATGCTTGACTTAACACCAATACAAGCCAGACACACAACACTTTATTCATCACATTTTAAACCAATATTCACTGGATTGCAAATTTGTCTCCTTCTCGACGGTCATAATACCCCATCCATTGAAATCTGCAAACCTGCACCGAAGACAACTTACTAAAGAAAGTAGTCTGGTTGTGGTTTCTTTGAAGGTACTCCTCTTGATTCCTATGCAGAAAAGAATAACACAAAAAGTTAGCTAAGAGTACTTATACTACAAACTTGCTGCACACATTAACTCAAACGTTGTTAAAAGTCAGCTGCACATCCTTTACTGGATGTTGCATTCAACCCCAGCATTTATTGACTGATTTACAAGTGAATTTTTATGTTCAATAGTTTGCCACTGTTTTCTGAATGGCTGAAGCATTGTACCATCAAAATCAATGTAAACCGATTTGCTTTCAAATTGCCTGCAGCTTAAACCTCAACTCAGTACTTCTGGGAATTGTGAAACTGCATTTCAGTAACGCCTAAGCCAAAGACATTGACAAAAAAGTTTAGTTAGTTGCGTATCCTTTACAGACCACCTGAGCATTTTTGGCTGCTTGTGATTTCTTGTCAAGTTTATGCTCAGTAGTTTACCATTGCTTACTGAAAGACCGGCGCTTAAACCATTGTATAAGACGACCACCACGTTATGTACAGACCAGAACAGGTCATTATTCTGCGCCTCAGAACAGGACACAATAGATTACGCAACCACATGTATACAAAATTCAAGATTGGTGAAACAGCCATGTGCACAAGTGGATTGGCGTCACAGACAACAGATCACATACTCCAAGACTGCCCAAAATACAACAGATCTAGGCAAACCTTCTGGCCTAGAGAGACAACAGTGGAAGATAAACTCTATGGACCACTGAGTGAACTGAAATAAGACTGTTAGATCCATACAAGAGACAACATTGCAGTTATAAACATATTTCAAGCTAACAAAAGAAAAACAATACCATTGTATGAAAATCAACGCACGGCGGTCTGCTACCAAATCGCCTGCCATATGCGGGATTACACATTTCTTCTGTAATCATTTCGCCAAAGAATCAAACGTACATTCACTAAAATCTTGATGCTTTCGTGAACTGAGTTATCTTAAGTGCCAACAAAATCGGTCATTTAGGTCCAACATCTTCCGAGTTCAACAGTTGGGGGGTGGGGTGGGGGTGGGGGGAAGGAGTATGTGTGGCTCGCTTTGAACCCAAGCTTAGTCCATACACACTGCTTCCATGTGTATAGTCGTCTTTCATGGTGTTTAAGCCATGTGTTCTCAGTTATCATATCATTGATATTTGCCCATTCTATTAGTTTTTCTCCTCTTTCATTTCTTGTACCTAAACCATAATTCCCCACTACATCCTCCATTTTCCCCTTTCCTACTTTTGCATTAAAATCTCCAAGTATTATTTTTATTTCTTGTGATCCAATTTGAGCCATCACCATTTCTATTTCGTCGTAAAAGTATTGTATTTCTTCATTACTACTGCTTGTTGTTGGTGCATATACTTGTATGATATTTATATCTATTGGTTTGTTTTTGATTTTGACCATTACAACTCTCTCTGAAATACACCAGTATCCATTAACTGATTTGGCTGTTTTTTCATCTAATATTATTTCTACATCTTTTTCTTGTGTATCCCCTCCAGAATAAATTATTGTGTGGTTGTCAGCTATAATTTTGCCCGATCCTTTCCATATCTTATCACTTACGCCTAGTATATTCATTTTCATACTATCCATCTCTCTTAGAACATTGTCCAACATTCTTAGCTCATTTAATGTCCTAACATTCCATGTTCCTACTCTAAATTTATTTATTTTAGTTATGATTTTGCCATCAGTAGCTGGATGACAGTCTGGTGTCACCTGTGGCTCATGACTGTCCCTACCGGACGAGGATGTCCTAAGACAGCCATTAACGTCGTTCACTAACTCTGAAATTTGTTTTGCCATGAAGTCTTGGGAAGATAATGTGGTGGTTTCCCCTTGCCTTCCACATCCACATGGGGGTCTTTTACCCCTGCCTTTGACAGCCATTTCCGATTGTCAGGACAAGTGAGTGCCCTGCTCTGCCCAGCTGCAGAGTTGTCCACTTATTCCGGTGGATACTCGGTCCCCAGAGCTGTGTTAGCCACACCGTGGTGGGTTTCCCATCCTCTACCACGGGGAGGTGTAGTTGGGATTTTCCCTTCCTAAAGTTATGGTCTATGACCAAAACTCTCCAGTACTTTTAGAGGATTTATTATTTTGTCCTGTCAAGCACAAACTTTTGCTAGGAAGAACATTACATATGACTAAGTAAGGTGGACTAGGGACAATCCACTTGCAAATTCAGACACCCACCATGGTATTTCAAGCACTATGGCACAACTAAAGCAATATTTAATTTAAGCTTACTCAGAAAAAATATACGCAAACATCACAGTAATTAATTTCTAAGATAAATAGGTGTGTTGAATAATAAGTGTCTTATTTTTTCCAAAAGTTTTAATGCTAGCAAATATGGTTAACTATGGCTGTATTAGCATTTTGAAATATTAATTTAAGACAAGCTGAGAAACATCTGATGGCAGTGGAAATGTCGTTTCTGAGAAAAATATCATCAGTTAGAAAAACAAATGAATGAATGAGACAGTTCAAGCAACAAATGAAAACTGTAAATTAATTAGAGAAATAGACAAATTGAAGATTTGTTGGGCACATGAGAAGAAATAAACCTGAAAACTTTGTGACAAATGGCAAAATTAATGGGGAAAAGAACAAGGAAAAGGAGAAGACAGAGACAAAAATACCTGCATGGCTTGGCCCCATGGTATAATTGGGACAAGAACGTATACAAAATCCAAGACCCTGGTAATTGTGTGACCATACATGCTTACCATCTTTAATAACACAGGATGACTGCTACAACCACTGCTTCCCCCAAACATGCAATATCTCAAAGGGCAAAAAAAAAAGAGAATACTTACTTGTGGAGCTGCCTCAAATATCGTGAAATCTCTCTTCAAGTTTTCATCTAGTTCTAAAATTGCTGCCACATTGCCACATCTGTAGATGAAAATCAGTGCCATTAATTTCTAAAGAATATGAACACAACAAGCCTGCCAACAATACATGTGAAACTAGTTACCTAAAAAGGGGGAATAGCAGCGGTGCTGATGTGCTAAGGTTCAAGCAGACCAAACCCTTTTTTTATGTACACTGACAGGTGCCAAGTGAGCCTGCATCAAAGCGTACAGCTTGAATTAATCATGCTGCATAAATTGACGAACGCTAGAATTGAAAACACTCATGAACAGCGTTAGTTGAAGTGAAGACCATTAAAGAAACATCACGGATTGAAGCCCGAGCTGGTGATGGTAAATCATACTGCTGGCAGAGAGATTGATATTATTTTAGAATATTATTTTAACGAGTGGTAACATGATTGTGAATTGCATTCCTGGCTCAATAAGTAATTATATTATAGGATGTGAAATCTTGTCTGTCATCTGTGCAGTGCTTTCATAGTTCAGTCTGTTGTTAGTGGTTTCAGAATGAGGGATAGTGTTTTCAGAATGAGAAGGGAGACGTCAAAGGCCTGTATGGTATTTGGGAAGTAATTATGACAGTGAGCAAGAATACCTTGACAGAAAGAAATAATCAAGTTTGGTAGCTCGATACAGGTCAGAGGACTGGATCGCTAAAATAAGTCAGATAGCAAGCGAATGAGTCTATCCTATATACCTTGACATCTACATACAAGTGTTAAACATCACTGGAAGTAATATCCTATATACCTTGACATCTACATACAAGTGTTAAACATCACTGGAAGTAATATCCTATACACCTTGACATCTACATACAAGTGTTAAACATCACTGGAAGTAATATCCTATATACCTTGACATCTACATACAAGTGTTAAACATCACTGGAAGTAATATCCTATATACCTTGACATCTACATACAAGTGTTAAACATCACTGGAAGTAGAGGCAGAGGGCTGACCAGCATGAATGCCATGTAGCGTCAGAGGCAAGAGTCAATGATTTAGAATCAAATACGAAAATATGGCAAACGGAACAGAATGAGTTAACTGAGAAGCGCATGAATACAAATGTTGCTATATGACGTCACAGGGGGGACTATGTGACTATAGGGAGAAGTTTGGAAACACAAAATAATTCTGATACATTTACATTAATAGCTAACTGAAGAACCTTATGGATATAACATTTGATATTACAACAAGAGGAGGAAATAACGGCACCATCTGCAGGAAGAAGGATGTTTGGCAGAAGGACGAGTAGAGCCGAGAAAATTATAAAGTTTATGGCGTCATAATATGCCGGTTCAATGTCAGCTGGATGTCATAGAATCAGCCGCACACAGAAGTCCGTTCTCTCACTTTAAACTCAAGCTTAGTCCATACACATGCTACCACTTCTAGTGCACTGGTATGACTTTTGCATGTGGATTAGCTTTACCTTTAACAGTGTCCCTTGCCATCAGGTGAATCCACTCCAGAGTTCAGAGGTACTTTTTTATGTCCCAAGTCAAGGAGAAGTCAACATTTTAGTCCAAATGACCTATGTAGCGTTTGAACCCGCTAACTCAGCATAAAAAACTGGAGGTTTTAAGAGTGTGCGCTTCTATCCATTCGGCTATAATAACCTCCTTGGCAGTCATGTTATCAAGCTTTCCCAAGGCAGGGAAATTTTTAAAAAATTGATCTGGGCTCCCAGTTCAACCCAGCCTAAAATAGGCACCTTGACATGACCTGGAGTATAAGTAGCTGGTGTGACACTGACATCACCCATTGAGTGCTGACTGGTTGACTAAAGTACAGTTCATAAATAAATATGCAAGTTTTTTTTGGCCCTCACATAAGTAGGGGAAAGAATTAGAGAATTGAGGTTGCACTAGACAACATAAAAATTTGGTCAGCATGGCCGAATGGATAACATGTGTTCTTAAACATCCGGTGTTTACTTTAGTTTCAGTCGACGGATTAACATCATGGCGCACGGGTGCAACCCATAAGTGCTCCGTCCTTCTCCTAACTCAAAACTGAGTCTGGAGAAACTCAGCTCAGTGCACGAACTCCGTGGCACCGGCGAGGATCCTGAAATACTTTGGGTAGATTTTTAACTCAAAATTTTGCCCGGGCAGAGCCGTTAGGCTACTCTTTTTAGATTTCCAACTGCCAAGGGAATTTTTACGTGCGCAACAATACACACGGGCGTACGATCTCACTACCCAGAGATCATGTGAAAAAAATCTCGGTCCTCACCGGGGCTTGAACCCGGGACCTCCAGCACTCGAGGCGGACACCATACCTCGAGACCACGCAGCCCTCTAACATCCGGTGTGCTGATGCCAGGTAAGGGGTTCATCCCCTACACTGGACTGTTGGACTAAAATGTTGACCAATCGCTCTTGATATGGGGATGTTAATTACAAGTACCTCTGAAGTCAGAGTGGGTTCGCCTGATGCCGAGGGACGCTGTTAATAGGTAAAGCTAATCCACACGCAAAATTCAGTCCAGCACTACTAGAAGTATTGTGTATTGGCTACGCTCGAGTTCAAAGCGAGCACCCCAAAAAAAAAATTGAAAGCTATAATTGTTATGTTGTCTAGTGCGTCCTCTAGTCTCTCATTCTTTCCCCTACTTCCATGAGTGCCAAAGAATACATGTGTATTTATTTATGTTTCAGTGGCCTTAAAGAGTTCCCCATTTGAAAAAATATACAGTTACCACCATATACCCAATAAACCTCAAGACATATAAATGGTTACTTTTCCTTACCAATACGCCACAAGACATGTAAAAGGATACTTTTCCTTACCAATACACCTCAAGACATGTAAAAGGTTACTTTTCCTTACCAATACGCCACAAGACATGTAAAAGGTTAGTTTTCCTTACCAATACACCTCAAGACATATAAAATGGTACTTTTCCTTACAATACACCACACGGCATAGGACCTAGTCCTTTACCTACAGATCACACAAACTAAATCACAAAAGAAATAGTGTTTCACTTAATATCACCTGTAACAATAGTTGGGTGCTGACCACACAGTGAGCACCATCTCCCCAAAGTGCCACTTGTAGCCCTCCATGACCAGCTGATGGGCCCGACAGATCAGGTCCACTTCATTCACCTGACAGAAGGAGTTGACAACATCGCTACCAAACAGATAGCCAGCACCACGTGGGCTGACTCCCCATCCCTGCATGTCTGCAACACAAATGGTACTTCTAAACAATGTATTCCCTTGGTTAACTTAATCATAGAAGCCACAAACAATATCATGCATGATTTATTGCCTGGCATATTTCCCTGCATAAGAGCATATTGCAAAGTTATATATCATCTGTAGTGAATAAATGAATAATACTTAAGCTGAAACACAAGGTCATGGGCATTGTTCGAATATGGAACATCCGTTATCCCCACTGAGGGATCATATTTACAATGAACTCTAGCTTCAGCATGGCAGAATGGATAAGAATGTGTGTTCTTAAACATCCAGTGTGCTGATGCCGAGGTAACGGATTCGACCCCTACACTGGGCAGTTGGACTAAAATGTTGACCTATCATCCTTGGAGTGGGTTCGTCTGATGGCGAGGGACACTGTTAAAAGGGAAAGCTAATCTGCACACAAAATTCAGTCCAGAAGTACTAAAAGTATTGTGTATGGACTACGCTTCAATTCAAAGCAATGAACAATGAACTCTTTCTGTTTGCACAAAACTGGCTGGAATCGACTAATTGTTAATGCCTCACGATATTTGAGCAATCATTTATTGTTCAACGAATACAGTATACGTAACACTTTTTCTTTGTTCACGCTATGACTGCATTTTATTAGGTGTTGAGAAATCAATTATGACGGCCTTTTGACTGCATAGAGATTCCTGAAGACGGATTAACTCTTTTCCAACCATGCTGGTAAATGTTTGGCTATTTGATTTGCTAATTATATTTTCTGTTCTACCTATGTAAGTTGCTTGGTATTCCTACTGGAATTGATAAATGCAATTTGATTTAGTATACTGAGACAATGATTTTGACATGATCACAACATTAAGCGAGTTGTGTTGCGCTGTTCTGTCAAGCATTTTTTGGGCTTGCTTTCCCTGACCTTTGACTGTCCCCCAGTCTACCCACAAGGCAGCAAGTTTGTATCTCTTCATCTGGCCCCTATACTTTGAGTTGTCTAACATGGGCTGTGTTACCATTGGCATAGCTCTTGGGGTCACCGAAAAATGCAATCCCTTCTACCACATCAAGGTGGAGACACAAAAGAGGAACAAATGGTATCGTTTATCACTGTGGTTAATCTCTTTAGAGCTGTGAAGACACAGTGGTCAGTCTGATAGCTTATCAGATAGTCCAGATCTGATCTACAATTATGGCAGAATTCTTTTTCAGCTACAAAGCCACCTCGAGGCCACAGACGCCAGCAAAATGAATCAGTGAGTGAACGAAAAAAGACCATGAAGCCACACAAAAGACACGGCAGATATAGACTATTTCAAGTGAATGAAAGCAGTCAGAAAAACTGCCGTGTCTCTAATGTCCTGTGTCCACCTTCATGCTGGTCAACTTGTGCTGCTTCTTCCAGTAATCATCCTGTCCACTAATATTCTTTCTAAAACATTGTGATGGTTAGTATGTATCTCTTTAGCCGCTGTCCTGATGAGTGTCTTTGGGTGAATGTGGTAGTTTTCCCTTGCTTTCACACCCACATGGCTTTGGAGGCCCTCAGCCTTTAGCGACCAACTTAAGCTGCTAGGGTACACACAGCATTGCTTTGCTGATCTGACAGCTTCTGTAGCATGTCTTGTTCCAGATGTATTTCCTCTGAAGTAAACTAGGCAGGCCAAGAGAGGTATCATGCTGCATGGACAACACAGTCTCTATAATTCAGCCTAAGCTTTGTGCTATGGAGAGGTTTAACTTCATTACTGGTCTTAACTGCCATGAGTGGTAGTTATGCTTTTTTTTTTTAAAAGCAAAATTTAACAAACTATCGTCTGTCAAGATGGCAAGGTGCCAGAGACAAAAAAAGCCGCTAGGGTAAGTGAGTACCCTACTCCGTGGTACTCTAGCTAAAAGCAAGGAGCATCCAGAGGTATTCACTTATCCCTCTGGTCCCCAGCATAGAATCTGACTCAAAATGCCTGCCACAATCAGGTCAGAAAAGTTGCAGTAGCTACAATACTTGCCTGCCTGCCCTGTGGTTTTGTGTTTGAATCCTCACTTAGGCAGATTTTTAATGGTGTGGGATCCCAGGATGACCGAGCCAGAAATGGTCACCAAGAAAACACAGGAAGTAAAGGCAGTCGTATAATACTGACCCCATCATCCACCGAGTGGTGATTGGTCTATACAAATACAGGACAAGCACCATGTACTGAAAATTTCCCCTCGATTCTTAAAAGAGCCATTTTACTTTATTTTAACAATCAGATCAGCAAGTTTTCAAAACTGAATAATTTACAGAACGATTTACAGAAAAGTATACTTTACAACAATATATAATAAGCTATACATTTCTTAAGCTAGTGATATTATGCTACAACAACAGTAGATTTTCCAGATTTAATATTGACGACAAAAATACTCACCTTCTGGGTCGGACCACAGCAGGTCGCACATGGGACCATCATGAGGCACCTCCTGCTTCCTGTCGATCTGTCTAATCTGGTCGAGTGATGTGATGGACGGAGACAAACCACCATGTACACAGAAAATCTAGGGGATAAATTTGTCTACAGTCATTCACAGATGTCACTGATCAAAATGAATTATGTTTACAAACAATATACATGAACATTTCCTCGAAACACTATTTTTTCTTTTACATAATCCCATAACATGTACGGCCTCACGCCAGAGTGAAACAAATGCATGCACTCCTTGACTGTACCAGGTTATGTCCTGCTCACGAAGCCATTCCTTCTCTGCTTGAATCACACATTCATCATCATGCAGCTCCACCTCTTCACTCTTCGAGTCCAGCGACTGACGGTGCTCCATTTTGACTGCACAACTTCCATACACAGACATAAACGTTTATGAATGTTTCCCAGTTTCTTTTTCCAAAACCAGAAACTATTATAATTCACTGTTTGTAATGCACGGTGTTCACACATGCCATTTTAACGGCTTACTGTGGCTGTTCTAATTGTCCGAATGTGGTCCAATTTCTACAAACAAAAGAGATATTCCAAATCTAAAGTCTGCAAAATGTGATGCATTACTATCTGACTGACCCAAACAGTTTGCAAGAAAAAATAACCTTGAAAATAACTGACCCCCCAAAAGCTTTCAAAAGTTCATAACTCAAAGAACTACCTTCTTTACAGATGCCAAGAAAATTTTGTGCAGCCTCATCGAAAATCAGAGAAAAGGCATAAATGGGTGCTCCTTAGGAGCAGCCTCGCCCGGTAGGAGTAGCCATTTGCACCAGGACTACAGATCGTCAGTAGGCTACCGAGTGCAAAAGATGATGGTGAATCATGACCGCTCATACTTATCGGCATGACACATGATGACGAACTCAAAGTTAGCTAGAAATCCTACACCAAACATAGAAAAACCTGTACATTATGCACAAGTGAGTCCTGAAACAGTTAAGCAAAAACACAAAGTGTCGACCAAAAGGCACAGATATTGCAACTCTGCTGTAAAAAAATGCCCAAAAACAAACAAATACCGGATAAATGACAAGAAGAAGAAGAAAAGCTGTTTAAAAAGTCTTACCTTGCCATCTACAATTGCAGAAAGACTAAGATAATCGAAGATTTCTGTACAGTAGCGCCATACGGTTATGGACCCATATTTTCGTAAACATTCATCGTAGAAGCCATAAACCTGTGTGATCTGTCGACTCTCATGGTTTCCTCTAATAAGTGTGATGCGGTCTGGGTATCGAACCTAGGTAAAACAAACATGCATGTATCAATGCTTTATATATGGGAAAATAAACTTGCATGTATTTGTCAGGACGTTGTGAGCAACCCCAGTATGAATTGTTTCTAGGTAAGTGTACGTTCAGCAGTTTGCCATTGCTTTCTGAACGAGAAATCAACATTTAAGTCCAACCTTGAGTGAAAAATGAAGAGCTCCAACCTAATGCTGACGTAGTGGTTGAACCACCTAACTCATCAGCGTAGCGAAAATTTAAGAGCAAGCCCACCTGTCCTTTCTGCCACATCGATGTATGTAAACCAACAAAATAATGACTGTCTTCTGTTTCTTCTACAGCTGTCCAGCCTAGAGCAGGCATCAGCAATCATGATTCTCCAATCTCTGTCAACTGATATTCTTCTTCTTCTTCTTTCGTTCACTTGAAATATGTCTATAACTGCAATGTTGTCTCTTGTATGAATTTAACAGTATTTTTTAGTTCAAACAGAGGTCAATAGAGTTTATCTTTCACTGTCGTCTCTCTAGGCCAGAAGGTTTGTCTAGATATGTTATATTTTGGGCAGTAACTGATATTATGAAAGTGGTGTTGTTTATATTATTTATCGTCCAGCTGCCTAAGCTTTCCACATACATGTTTCTGTTTTTCTCATGCCCAGAACCTTGTATTTTCCCCACATACATGTTTATGTATTTCTCCTGCCCAGTATCTTGTATTTTCCCCACATACATGTTTATGTATTTCTCCTGCCCAGTACCTTGCATTTTCCCCACATACATGTTTATGTATTTCTCCTGCCCAGTACCTTGTATTTTCCCCACATACATCTTTATGTATTTCTCCTGCCCAGTACCTTGCATTTTCCCCACATACATGTTTATGTATTTCTCATGCCCAGTACCTTGTATTTTCCCCTCATCAGCTAATTTTTCTATTGCATCTCTTCTGTAGATATGCCACAGAAATCTCATTTGTCTTTTTCTTATATTTCTTATGAGTGATCTTGTACCACCTGTAGTTCTTAACACCTTTTCATTTGTTTTCTTCTGTGTCTACAACATTATTCTGTCTATGACATTCTCAACATTCTTCTATGTCTATGACATTCTCAACACTCTTCTCTGTGTATGACATTCTCAACATTCCTCTCTCTCTACGACATTCTCAACATTCTTCTGTCTACAACATTCTTCTCAACACCCACATGCCCGCCGTCTCCAGTTTCTTCACCATGGCATTACTCATTGCCCAGCATTAAGGCAAGCAAACAAAAGCAACACTGTAATATACCATGTATGTCATAAGGCTGCCCCATCCTGTAGATAAAATTTATATGCAAAATCCAACCAATCATGAACCAGTCTACAAAGTCCAACCAATCATGAACAAGTCTACAAAATCCAACCAATCATGAACCAGTCTACAAAATCCAACCAATCATGAACCAGTCTACAAAATCCAACCAGTCATGAACAAGTCTACAAATCGACAATGTTTTGGCCACAACTTCAATTTTGCTGAAATAAAGAAAGAAAGAAAGAAAGAAAGAAAGATCTACATTCTCAACGTGACTTGGTGGCATCTAAAAAGGGGCGTGTGTACACACAACTTACTTTCAAAGCCAGGAGCAAGAGAAAGGTTTCCACACTGTAAAATCCTCTATCCACAAAGTCTCCCATGAAAAGGTAGTTCGTCTCTGGCACCTTACCACCAACTTTGAATAATTCTTTCAAGTCATAAAACTGTCCATGGATGTCCCCACAAACCTACAAAATAAGAATATTTATTGTACAAACACAGAAATACATTTATTGCACACCCCCACAAACAAACATAATAAATATATTTATTGCAAATACCCACAAACATAATAAATATATTTATTGCACACCCCCACAAACAAACATCATAAATACATTTATTGCACATCCCCACAAACCAGCAGGACAAATACCTTTATTAAAACTGTCATCATAAAATGTCCCTACAAACCTGCTTCCTCTTTTGCTGCCTAGCATCGTGGGGAGGAGTAATTAACATTCCAGCACCTGATCTTCAATTTCCTCCACAATTCTTGAGCAATGATATTGAACAAATAAATTCCCTACTAGTCTGCTGAACCTGTAGGTTCATACTTAATGGAACATGCACATGATAAATCTCACAAACCTACTCAACAAATAAATTTATAATTGGCATTATAAATTAATATTCCCATAAACATATAGAGCGAGTACATTTATTAATTTATAGTAACTGACATAATAAAGAGCCGTTGGAGAACATCATGACTACTGGAAAGATCAATGGGGAAAAAAGGCATAAGGGAACAAGAGAAATTATGTTGGATGGACAGATGGTGGCATGGAAGAGTATCATCAGCAGAACTGATCCAGAACACCAAGGACCGAGATATGTATAGAGACATGAGCGCTATACTTGCTGGCAGGGCACATGATGATGATATAACTATAGCCTGCCCCCACAAACCTTAAAGTTAACATTAAGTGTGATGGGATGATTAATCATCTTAAGCAATTTCTGATATCTGCCATGGCCAAAATGTTATTGTGTTATAACACAACATGTCTGCTACCATATTAACAATTTTTAAGTCATAAATGTGACACACCCTACTTCCCATTTTCCGCCATCCATCCAAGTTCCAACCTAAGTGGTAGGCCCCATGCATAACCTTCTGAGACGTGTGAAAAATAAGTGGCCTCCAAAGGAGCATATTAAAACTACACCATTAAACATTGTAAAGAGTACCTCATATAGGCCTCTGCCGTGGCAAACTATCAACAATCAGAAACCCCACCCAAATACAAATATTTATGGTGTGCACTGAAAAGAAAAGGCAAACCAATCTTTCAGAAATGCCATGCTGTAATCAAATGTGTTTATTAAAAGACAAATATCACAGCTTCATTATAAATTGACAATGCTGCCAATTTTAGGGTGAACAAAGGGGAGCTAACAAAGACAGTGAAGTATAGTTAGTTAGTTAGTCAGTCAGTTAGATGCAGTTCCAACCTCACTATGCTTCGTTTCTGTGCCAGTGAATATCAAACAAAATTCTCACTGCCCTGTGTGAACACTGGAATAGACAGGAGTATCGGCAAGCCATCAGCATGCTCAGGTACACTGTGCATAATGCTGCCGCCAGAATGCCCACACAAAAGTCCTCCACATAAAATACTGTTTATCGTCGATGGAATTGGCAGTCACCAGACAGACTTAATTGACCTGGGTTTTATCCCATATGGCTCAGACTCCGCAGGGCGACCCACCAAAAGCACCACACAAAGCACAAACTTCATAGCTCCAGTGTCAACTCCCAGGAGTCTACTGAAAAATGCACTCATGAACCGAAAAGGCAAACCAGTAATTCCAGCAACAGCCGGCCACCATTGTTCCGAACATGCAGTTCACGTTACAAACAACCGCGGACAGATGTAAAAGCATTCCACGTGAAATTCACAGCTCACAATGTTATGCCACACACACACACAGTAGCAGGGTGATGGAACCATGCACTACCAGTCCAACACGAGGAAAATGCAAACCGTAGCCACAAGCGTAAACACTACGAAGGCCTTAACGGTTTAAATGCCTATCCGCCATGTTGGGGACCATAAGTTCCAATAGACTGTAGACTAAGACTCAGCCCAAGCCTCCTTAGTCGCCTCTTATGACATGCATGGAAGGCAACAGTGTTACTATTCTTCGCTTCCCTTATAGGCCCTGTCAACACACGCGCAGTGAAGTATAGAAGAGACAACATAGCAGATATAAGCAAATTTTAAGCAAATGAAAGAAGAAGGGTGAACAAAGAAGACAACAGCACACAAAAATATAAACCTCAAATCACCAGAAGATGTGTGAACTGTCCTAAAAGAAAATCCTGCTATGAGTCTATCATGTGATAGGGCCATGGGATATTGTAGGCCTCAATGCCAAAAGGAATTGGTGGTTTGTTTTTTTTCCTAGTGGATGACAAATACAGGTGCCCAACCATTGTCCGACTGTGCTGATGGCTTTGTCAACTTAGCGACCTATTGACAACACTAATGCACCTGCTGGAGATATGCAAATTATTACTAATTTTGTGCCCTAAGTTTGACATTATAAATGCTAATCTGCATAAGTATATATGTCAAATGCTTACAGTAACTGGAGCATCCACTGCTTGTACATTGCCTTCTTCAACAAGGATTTCTCTAGCTTTGGCACAAAGTGCTTTCACCTCACTTTCTTTAATCACCTCACACCTCTGTAACTGCTCTATTTGTCTGGGGAAGAATAATAAACCAATGAAAGATCGATTTTCAAAGGATCACAAATTGGGCACGAAGGCCCACCTTACGTTCAGCCCTTCCGATATCTCATCTTTAACAAATCAAATATTCAGTGTTATGCATGTTAAGTCATGTGGCATTAAACATAATAATATGAATGCTGAGCCGTATGGATTAAAACATATGATTCAAGCATCCATACACAAATCTGGTTACACATGGGTTTACACACAAGTCTTACATACACAGACAGAATGACATACAGACTCAGAAACATGAATACAGATATGGCTAAATCAGTGGTTCTCAACCTTTTATGGTCCATTCCCCCATTTACCTATGTTCAGAACGTCATTACCCCCTTTAGAATTTCTTCCCTATAAATTCCCCCCCCCCCACCCTTACACAGTATACATAAAAAGGGGGAATTCCCCACCGGTTGAAAACCACTGGTCTAAAAACACTCACACACGACACTCACATACATACAGTGTTTACTTGTAGGGAGGATGTATGTGAGAACCCCAAGGGACCAGGGCAGGTTTATTTGCACCTGGCACCATCAATATAATTAAGTAATGATGTTCCACCATTGCGCAAGGAGCAATTCACTTCTAACTATCACCATCATTCACAACCGTGATGTTAAAATAATATGCCCATTGAAACAATTACACAATAATCACTCAAAATTATTTAGTTTTCATGTTGACTGTAGCTTTGGTCAAGAATTTGTAAATTATTCTAATGAGGTTAATTATAATATTAAGCCCTACTAGAGAGACGAGGGACTGTTTTGGGTCCAGATCATGGACAAGAGGTCTTTACTCTGAGGCTTCATGCTCTTAGCAGTTGCACTATTGTAATAGTTAGGAGACTACACTGGTAATGTCGAGTGCAGACGGAAAAGGCTTCGGCTAATGAGCTCGTTGTCCGCTAAGAGACAAAGACCGGTCCCCTATAGCTACATGCACTCAGAGATAAAGACCGGTCCCCTATAGCTACATGCACTCAGGCTTACAAAACATTATGGTCCTAATACATCCCAGTTCCATTGCAGGCACTTGCTTTCGACTTTTTCATGCTCTTGGTAGTTGCTCAAAATCAGGTTTTATTTAAATGTATCGACCAGAGGTCAAGACTTCAAAGACTGAGTTAAAGAGTTCAAGCAAAAGAATGGTCATTATTTTATAGTCTTGTAAGTTCAGGGGGTCCTGAGTTTTAAGATAATAAAATGAGCCTTTACAAAGATTTTTTAAAATCTTTTATTGGTTTGTTTGTGTGCCATCACTCACTTTGAAACTGATTGTTATCCACACATGTACTACCAGTGAGAGCACTGGACTGATTTTGTGTGAGGATTAGCTTTCCCTATTACCAGTGTCCCATGCCATCAAGCAAACCCACTCCGATTTCATAGGTATGTTCATACGACTTCATAATTTACGTTCCCAATTGCAGGACAAGAAGTCAACATTTCAGTCCAACAGACCGTTGTGTGAAAGCAACAGACAAACTATCCCTCTTCATGCCATGAAGCCTATATGGTGCCAGACCCAGATTTTTAGATAAATCGGCACTCTACAAGTGACTTCAATATCTGGTTGCCTTTACTTCTCAGGATATGTCCTTGTACCCATTCTACGCTGGGTTTACCTGGCAGCCCTGGTAACTGTTTTCAAGTCTACAAATGGGGTTTCAAATACTTGCCCAACAGGCAAGTGTGCTAGCCACTGCATTAACCGCAGCTCCCAAAGATCTGTACTGGGAAAAACTTATATTAATCTCAAATGCAACAAAATTATTTCAGGCCTATTCATACGCCATGGGTGGAAATAAGCAATATAACACAAGTGCTGTAAATAGAAAAGAAGTAGGAAATATATGATTAATTATTTTACTATTATTTCAAATGTGCAATATTCTCTTAGGACATCAACCAAATCACACCAAGCCATACTATGTTTGCTATCTCATGAAACTCATTCCAAGTAAATGTTTCTTCTTCTTCTTCTTCTTCGTTCATCCGGAGTTTTTTTTTCCGGACGTGGCTGCGTTGTGCCTGTTTACAGCAGAGCTGCGTTCTTGCGCCGTTAGGCCGACACATCCGACTTCTGCGGGCATTTGTTGACCGGGTTAACCTTCCCGGGAAGTAAATGTTTAATAAAGATCCTTAATTGTAAAAATAAAAATACTAAGACACTCATATACATCTGTACAGTATTAAGTAATTTAACTGTCAATGATGAGGCTAAAATACCATTTTTGGGGGAGATCACTAGCTTTGAACTCAAGCGCAGTCCATACACACTGCTTCTAGTACCAATGGACTAAATTCTGCTTGTGGATTAGCTTTCCCTATTACCAGTGTCCCTCGCCATCAGACTAACCCACCCCGACTTCAGAGGTACTTTTTTGGGGTGCCTGCTTGCTTTAAACTCAGGTGTAGTCCATACACGCTACTTCTAGTAGTGCTGGACTGAATTTTGTGTGTGGATTAGCTTTCCAAATTAACAGTGTTCCTCGCCATAAGACAAACCCACTCCCGACTTCAGGGGTACTTGTATTTTATTCCCTAAGTCAAGGATGATAGGTCAACATTTAGACCTAATGTTTGGTATAGGGGTTGAACCCCCTACATCAGCATAAGCCCAGCTGATGTTTGAGAACAAGCGCTCTTATCCATTCGGCCATGCTGCCCTCTGAAATACGATTTTGAAAAATATATATTTACCTATCAAGATCACTCATGTCACTCATGGCTGTATTTTAACTGTATCAACTTGATCTGCAATAAACAACAACAATGTTACATCGTAATTCAAGTTAAGAATGAAAGAATAACACAATAAGAAATGTTTCAAACAAACCAAAAAAAATGATTGATTAAATCATGTTGAATGCAGCTGAACAAAAATACAAAGATAATAAATACTGCCAAGAGGCACAGGTTTTAAAGACAATGGAAGATCCTACACCGGCTCACACATATGCAAAATGTTCTTGCAAATTTCTATGGTGAAGAAAGCACAACAAATGTATTAAAAAAAGAAGTTAAATGACAAAAATATCTTAATTCAGTAGCGACGTCCAGGCTCAAGGACCTTTTTAAAAATGAAGTGATTATTAACAAACGTTTGTGAATAATGTATCGTACATTGTTCACAAACAGCTGGTCATGTGACATATGTTTGACTACATAATTAATGTTTGTGGAACTATGATTGTGTCCTCGGTAGTGTAGTGGTTAGTATCTCCGCCTGTTACGAGGGAGACTGGGGTTCAACTCCCCGCCGGGGAGGCATTTAAAAAACATTATTTTAATAAAATATATTAAACATTACTAGCTAAAATATAGAACTGAGAGACTTGAAGCTTGTGAATAAAGTGTGCTCTATGGATCTGTGGAAGCTGCCGGGAGGCGCAGCCTTCAGGCAGCGACGGAGTGATCGAGTGTCGCAATCGATGGATCCAATAGATGTCTTTGTTTAACATGAATTTTATTTGCCAAATGAAATATCACTGTATGTAGTGTGCGTCCTTGTCAACAAATATCGTCTTTGTGAGGTTTGAAGAAAAAGATCTTGCAAAAAAAAGACAGACAAGAAGAGAGAATAATAGAGTCTTTTGAAGCCAATCGAAGGCAGTAGTACACGTCATGTGACCAGCCGTTTGTGAATAATGTACAAGACATTATTAACAAACGTTTGTTAATAAAGTCTCCCTTTAAAAAATCAGAGCTGAGTAAAACAATACAGAACCTTTGCAAGAAAGGTTCAGTTTGTTGGCTATAATTATAAAAGGAGATGATAGAACACGTGGGAAAATATCCTGAGTACAATAATATTGATTCTTGATTTTACATTAATGTACATACAAAGAATAGTTTTTGAGCCAGACAGAATTACAGATGAAAAGTATAGCAGCTAGGACATCACAGAAAAGCCATAAAATTATATTTCTTCAAGGAATCTGCACAGAAGAGTGGAAAGAGGCAGAAAGAATACTGATTAAAAACACAAATAATTTTTTTTTCTTGTATCAGTTTTGCTAGCTTCATGTAAGTCAACTAAGCTGTCAAGGACAATTCATGAAAAGAATGGTCAATAATGTGCTGAAGAAAACAAGACATTAAGTGAATGACCATCAGGATTAGGAAAACAGAAGCACTGATGATCACACTACATATCTCACACAGGAAATAAGATCTCCAGAGAAAATTCTACCTATGGCTGTCTTCTTTGATCTCACAAAATTAAAAGTATTTGATAAAGTACTGAAAAAGAACCTGCTGCTAAAATTAGTTTTAAAAGAATTGGAAGCAGATAACCATGCTCAGTGAATAAAGTATTTCTATTTCATTCATGAAAGAAAGCCACAAGTTGAACTCCAGGGAAAAAAAATACAAAATGTTTGGCATACCAGAAAAAGAGTCCCAACAAAGTTAGCTATATATGATGGATATCCTTTACTGAACACTGCACTCAACCCCAGCATTTACTGGCTGTGATTTAGTAGAACATTTATCAGCTCAGTAGTTTGTCACTACTTGTCTGAACATCTAACGTTTCATTTTTCATACCATAGAAATCAATGCAAAGCGGTCAGCTTTCACTTAAAGTCGCTTAAAAGTCGACAGGGCCGACTTCATTGCACTGGGTTTTATCCCATATGGCTCTGTCTCTTTCCGCAGCGCGTAAAGCATCACACAGAGCACGAACTCCAGTAGCTCTAGCGACGAATCACAGGAATCTTTGTAAAATTTCACTCGTGAACCGAAGGACGTTGCCCGGAATCGAACCCACAACCTTCGGAGCTCGAGTCAAACGGCTTGACCACTTCGCCACGAAGACTCCCGGTCAGCTTTCAAATCACCCATGCTTGATCTTAAACCCTCAAATTCGTATGTCAGGGAATCATTATCTCTAATCAGTTCTAACATACATAATTTGTGTGACAGAGAAATTACAGAAGACAATTTAGAAAACAAATAATAATATATTGAAGCATTGATGGCTACAGGCGTGGCAAGATCCCAAAGTCAATATGGAAAATATAATCTAAATTTGTGAGGCATTTTCTTAGCAGAAGAGGTGGAATAAAAAAAAGTACCCTTATGTGGGGAAAATACTCAGTATGAGAGGTAGAGAGTGATATTAACACTCAGAAGGAAGACAGAAATAAGTTTAAAGTGGGAAGCTTAATAAGAATAAAATAAACAGTTCAGGAAAATGGGAGAGTTTATTCGCAACCAAGTTGTGAATAAACAAAGTCTCTATTCGCAACCAAGTTACGAATAAGCAAAGTCTCTATTCGCAACCAAGAGTAGATACAAACAAGCTGTAGAGTAGATACAAACTCCTTAAACAATATGGAGTGTGAACACATCTAACAAACCAATGTAAAAGCTTATACTTATACAATTAAGCAGCCATGTGCGGGGAATGCTCAAGTCTGCCCCTGCCTGAAATCTCAGTGGGTTTACCTGATGGCGAGGGACAATGGTAATAGGAAAAATAATCCACATGCACAGATCAGTTCAGTGAACTCTCCAGTAGTTGCAGCTATTAGTAGTAGCACGTATATTGGCTACGCTTGCATTCAAAGCGAACGAACAAACAACAACAACAAATTCAGATATGAATTCAGAAAATCAGAAACCTCTCATGATATATCTGATAGTTCCGTGAATTGATCCTGACACTGTTGATGTATGGCTTGGTTTGGCAAATCAACAAAATGTGTGTTTTTTTTTTAAATTTCCGGGCATGTTTACATTCAGTAGTTTGCCATTTCTTTCTGAACTACCGGCACTCATACCTCTGTATGAAAACCAACGCAAGGCGGTCTGCTTCCAAATCGCCGCAGCTAGGTTTCGAACGCGGTATGCAGGATTACGAAATGCATTCATAACCACTTCACTACAGACCCGGCGACTATTCATGTTTGTTTCAGAAGGTACAGTTAGTTGGATGTCTTTTACAGGACATCACAATCAACCACGGCATTTATTCCAGAAGTTGGTGTTGTTGTTGCCTTCCACTTATGCCGTTAGGACGTCGTGGAGAAGGTTAATTGAAGCTCCAGCGCCTGTGACTAGCGCCTTTCCTCCAGTTTCCTACCTGTTTACCGGATAAATAATTACTATCAGTTACCAGTCAGTTAGCTAATTTTGTCAAAATGTCGAATAGCTGTCTTTGTACATAGTTATCTTGTCGCTTTCACTTAATTTCTGAAAAATGGAAAAAAAAATTTCGCCGGCGGGGAATCGAACCATGGTCTCCTGCGTTACAGGCGGAGATATTTACCGCTATGCTTCATGCGTTACAGGCAGAGATATTTACCGCTATGCTACTGGGGCCACAACGAAAGCTTACGTACATCACGTGTCTAGCCTTTGGTTGCGAATAGAGACTTCGTTTATTCGCAACTTGGTTGCGAATAGACACTTTGCAGGAAAATACCAAAATCCAATTCATCACAATATCAATTCAATATCTATTGACAAAGGGTTTGAATAATTAAAATTATCACTCCTGCTCCAGACCAGACACCTGTAGAAGAACTGTTTTAATTGGAGAAATCCTGCGATTTCACAATGCTAGTTAAACATGCTAACAAATCAACACTGGAAACATGAGTAATTTCTGTTTGTGGCGATTTTTCAAGCCCGTGATCTAAGTAAGGTTTACTAAAAAAAAAAAAAGTAATGATTTAAAATTTTGTTGTTGATTAAAAACATTACTGTAATTGTAATTTGAATAACGAAGACACAAACAATAGATTGCACGATTTATTGCCTGGCATATTTCGCTGCATCTTGTCAGGTACATACTGCAGAAATCACACAACTTACGTGAAATTAACTAGATACCGGCTTACTACAGCAGTAGGTCGAACATTCTGTGCGGCAACTCCAGTCATTAGATATAAAACCGTACCCATTCCTACACCAGCAGTCAAAGAGCCTGTTCCTCTGTATGCCACAAACAATTGTATTTACCAATTCACATGTAGATGCCATGCCGTTTACATTGGTCGAACGGAGAGACAGCTTAACAAACGGGTGTCAGAACACATACCTCAATGGGTCAACAAGATACAACACACAGGAGATGCTAGCCGCGTGGGGCCGACACACCGGAAGCTCCCGGCGTCTTCAATCGGCAGGCACATTGTCGACAGTGGCCATTTTGTGGACAGAGACACTGCATTTCGCGTGTTGTTTAACACACAAAATACTCGCTTGTTAAAATTTGCAGAAGCAATTATGATCTATCAACGCAAGCCAGAATTGTGTAAACAGAAAGACATGTTAGTCAGCTTAAAATTACCGTGGTAGATAATTGACATTACTGTGCGAATTTGTGTATATTTCAACTTGAAGGATTTATCTAGTTAATTCGCGTAAGTTGTGTGATTTCTGCAGTATGTACCTGACGAGATGCAGGCAATAAATCGTGCAATCTATTGTTTGTGTAATTGTAATGTTTTTATTAAATTTTAATCAACAACAAAATTGTGTAGCACCTGTGATAAGGATATATTATATATTATATAATTATATATTATTAATAACAATAAACTTATTTAAAAACTAGTTTTAATTTATGATTTAAGTTTGAAACGTGCAATGTTGTAAAGATTACTTTACTGACTAAACTGAAAAATGAGAATTCGAAGATTGTTTTTTCTTTTTTTATTATATTCATTCATTTCATTACGCCTTTTTTACGATGAACAATCGGATAGGATGGTTTTAACTTTTATGAATTCATATAATATATTTATCATATAACATGGACACTAATTCTATTAACCTTAAGTAGACCTCTTACACAACTAACCTACAATAGTATTACCTTTGATTTAAATAAATTCCGTTCTCGACAGTCCTACAACAGCAACAGTAGTCAGTTAGTTGTGCTCATAGTGAATCGTTCAACACACTCCCAGCCTTCTTCTCACAACACCATGTTTAGTACAAGTCTCGCGGATTCTCGCTCACGTAAATGTCTCTGGCAATGCAGGCCAAATTTGAAAAATGAAGCCAAATGAAACAAATCGGATTATGAGGGGAGAGCCAGATAGAGAAGGAGGGAGAAGAGGGGGTGGGTGCGAGAGCGAGAGAGAGACATGGACAGGCGTAGATAGGGAGAGAATGAGTGAAATATTGAGGGAGGGAAGAGATTGATAGAGATAGAGAGACAACAGAGACAGTGTAATTACGACAAGTTCAGTACAGGTGAACAGAAATCATAGTGGGAAAATGAATAGGAAAAATAAATAAATAACAATAAATATAAAATTATAATTATAATAAAACAATAATAACCCGGGAAGATTAACCCGGTCAACATATGCCCGCAGAAGTCGGATGTGTCGGCCTAACGGCGCAAGAACACAGCTTTGCTGTAAACAGGCACAACGCAATCACGTCCGAAAAAAAAAAAAATTCCGGATGAACGCAGAAGAAGAAGAAACAATAATAATAATAAAAATAATAAATAATATACTAATTTTAATAATAATAATAATAATAATAATAAACAATAACAATAAAATAATAACAATAATAATGATACCGTAAGAATAATAATAATAAAACATAATAATAATAAAACAATAATGATGATAATAACAATAAAATTAATAATAATAAAACAATAATGATGATAATAGTAATAAAATTAATAATAATAAAACAATAATAATAAACAAACAATAAGAAGAAAAAGAGTAAGCATACATGTCATGAATAAGCTAAACTACAACAGGATCATTTTCTCGGAGACCCCTGGTGGTCGTCGCTGGAGCTTTGGAGTTCGTGCTCCGTGCGACGCTCTCTGCGGGCCGCTCTACAGAAAGAAGACCGAGATACACTGGATAAAACCCGGTGCAATCACAGCTTAACTCAACTAAACTCAGCTCAGCTCAGTTCAACTCACTAATGTGTGTGTCGTTTAACAAGAGCTTCCATTTATCATAGTGAAGTTAGTATAGAGGTATTCCATCCGATCCTTTCACAAGTGATTATCTCAATGCCGCCTTCTCCATCTCCAAGCCTTGCTCAGAAACCCACGGGGTGTGTGAGACTGATACTGGAATTCTCGTGTACGGAGAGGAATGTGACCTGTTCATGAAACAGCACATGCAGACTGGCTGAGATTACGCCTAGGTTGATTTTTTGGTTTGTTTGCACTCACTCGCTTTGAACTCAAGCGTAGTCCATGCACACTACTTTTAGTGGCACTGAACTGAATTTTGCGTGTGGTTTAGCATTCCCTATTAGCAGTATCCCTCACCATCAGGTGAACCCACTCCGACTGCAGAGATGCTTGTAACTTATGTCCCCAAGTCAAGGACGAGAAGTTAGTTAGTTAGTTAGTTAGTTAGTTAGTTAGTTAGTTAGTTAGTGTGTCAGGTAGTTAGTTAGTTAGTTAACTGGTGTCAGGTCTTAGTTAGATATGACTGAGTTACCGTATAACAGTAGACGGTACTACCTGCTTTCTGTTCGCACCGAACGTTGGGCGGCGCTTACCAAACCCGACACCCCACATTGTGCCAACGGCTTCGGGCGGAAGAGCGCAATTGGGAGGGTACAAGCCTTACCCTGGTGCGAGGGAATGCAAGCTAAAGACAAAATGTCATGGCAGGGCAGACCAGGCCCTAAGCCTTGGTTGGCGGCTGGTCTAGGATCGAAGCTCCGACAGGCGGACACATGGAGCATTGCTTTGCTGATCCGGCAGCTTCTGCAGCTTGTCTTGTTCCAGATGTAGGGGTGTTACCTTTCCTCTGGAGTGAACTAGGCAGGCCGAGAGAGGGATCATGCTGCATGGGCAACACATGATCTCTATATTTTAGCCCAGGCTTTGTGCTATGGAGAGGCAATAACTCCATCCCTGGTCTTAACTGGTTTCGGAATCAAAGCGAGAGGCAACTGTTACGGGTTATAAGTCCCTGTCAATTGGCGTAGACATGGGGCGCCACGCGTTGCCTCTGACGGTGGGAGACACCTACAGGTGTCACTGATCAGCTACCGCCCGCCCCAAGCTGGGCAGCCCCCGACCAATTGGGCGCTGATCCGCCACAGCCTGCCTGCTTCAATGGGTGCTTGGGGCTAGGACAAAATCTGAATCGCAGGCTGTAAAACCAATGCACCAGGTACAAACAAAAATAAAAATAGAAACCTCAAGCTACGGCTTGCAACCTGGAACGTGAGAACCATGTGTCCAGGATTTTCCACTGACTTGACCAATATTGACGATGTGAGAAAAACGGCTGTGATTGATGCCGAACTCAATCGTCTTAACATTGATATTGCTGGCCTGCAGGAGACTCGCCTCGCTGAGGAAGGGTCACTCAGGGAAAACAATTACACCTTTTTTTGGAAGGGTAGAGGGCAGGCAGAAAAAAGGCAACACGGTGTGGGCTTTGCAGTGAAGAATTCGCTACTGGGAATGATTGAAATTCCAGCAGGAGGAAATGAAAGACTATTATCCCTGCGCTTGGCAACCTCTTGTGGGTTTGCCACCATTATTACTGCATATGCACCGACACTCGATTCCTCTGATGATGTGAAGGATTCGTTCTATGAGGAGTTAGACTCCGTGATCAAGGCAGTTCCAAAATCTGACTACATTTATATGCTCGGTGATTTCAATGCTCGTGTGGGCAAGGACTCGAGTTCATGGCCAGTGTGCCTTGGAAAATACAACATCGGTCGCATGAATGAAAATGGGCAAAGGCTGCTGGAGCATTGCACCAGTAATGACCTATGTATTACAAACTCCTTTTTTAAAACAAAAGAGATGCATAAGGTCACATGGAAACATCCAAGATCCGGCCATTGGCACCAGCTGGACTTCATCATCACACGGAGACAACATCTGAACCATATATCATTGACTCGAAGTTACCACAGTGCTGACTGTGATACGGATCATTCTTTGGTTGTTGCAAGGGTTAGACTGAGACCAAAGAGAATCTACACAGCTAAACACAAATCTAGCCCCAGGATTAATATTATTAACACTCACGATCCTGAAAAGTGCTTTCAGTTTCAACAGCAACTTGAAGACGCTTTCACTGATACACCAGAAAATTGTACAGTAAATGAAAAGTGGGGTCAAATTAAGGAAACTCTTTATAAAACTGCCGTAGGGGTTTACGGCACTGTGGATCATAAGAGGCAGGACTGGTTTGCGGCAAACAGCGAGACTCTGCAGCCCTTGATTGATAAGAAGAAGAAAGCTCTCTTAAGAAACAAGGAAAGACCAACGCGTAACACTCTGAGTGAGCTAAGGCAAGCTAGGAAGGATGTGCAAAAGGCTGCCAGGCAGTGTGCAAATGATTATTGGATCAAGTTATGTGAGTCCATTCAAATCGCAAGTGATAAGGGAAACATAAGAAGCATGTATGAAGGAATAAAGAAAGCCTGTGGTCCAGTGATCAAAAGAAGTGCACCACTGAAAACCTTGACTGCAGAAATCATCACTGATAAGAAACAGCAGATGGACATATGGGTAGAGCACTATTTGGAGCTTTTCTCAAGTGAGACCAAACTAGCGGATGATGCCCTCAACGCCATAGAGGCTCTACCAACTCTTGACCACCTGGACAAACTTCCCACCATAACAGAAGTCAAGTGTGCTATAAATGAACTTGCATCTGGCAAGGCTCCAGGTAAGGATGGGATTCCAATAGAGGTTATCAGGAGTGGGCAAGACACACTCACTCTACAGATCCACCAGCTAATAGAGCTATGCTGGCGAGAAGGACAAGTCCCACAGGATTTCAAAGATTCAAGCATCATAACACTGTACAAGAACAAGGGCGATCGGAGCGACTGCAACAACTATAGGGGTATCTCACTTCTGTGTATTGTTGGAAAAGTATTTGCCAGAATTGTTCTGCGCAGACTTCAAGTCCTAGGAGATCAAGTCTACCCCGAATCACAGTGTGGCTTTCGACAGAACCGGTCTACCATTGATATGATATTCTCATTGCGACAAATGCAAGAAAAATGCCGTGAACAGAATCAACCACTGTTTATTGCCTTCATCGACCTCACAAAGGCATTTGATTTGGTCAGTCGTGAGGGTCTGTTCAAGGCACTAAAGAAGATTGGCTGCCCACCAACTCTTCTGTCCATTGTGGAATCGTTCCACACAGGCATGAAGGGTATAATCAAGTTTGATGGTGCAACTTCTGAAGAATTTGAAATCAAGAGTGGAGTTAAGCAAGGTTGTGTACTAGCTCCCACCCTCTTTGGAATATACTTTTCACTTCTACTGAAATATGCCTTTCGTGATCAGGATGGTGGTATATACATTCACTCACGCTCAGATGGCGGCCTCTACAATGCTCAGAGATTGAAGGCCAAGACCAAAATTAGGAGGGTACTGATCAGAGAGTTGCTTTTTGCAGATGATGCTGCAGTTACGACCCACTCTGAGGAAGAATTGCAATGTCTACTATCTGCATTCTCCAATGCTTGTTCTGAATTTGGTTTAACAATTAGCAAAAAGAAGACACAGATTATGTCACAAGGTGCACATGGGGTACCATCAATCTTTATTGACGACGCCGAACTAGAGATGGTAGACCATTTTACATATCTAGGATCAGTGGTAAATAGCAAATTATCCCTAGATCAGGAAATCAACATCCGGATTGGTAAGGCAGCAACAACAATGAACAGGTTAAGAAAAAGAGTCTGGGAGAACAGGAAGCTTACTGCCAAAACAAAAGTCCTTGTCTATCAAGCCTGTGTCCTTAGTACTCTTCTTTATGGCAGTGAAACCTGGACAACTTACTCACACCAAGAGAAACGTTTAAACAGCTTTCATATGCGGTGTCTGCGAAGAATTCTTGGTATTAAGTGGCAAGACAAAATCACAAATACTGAAGTATTGGAAAGATCAGGTTGTGTGACAGTTTATTCCATGCTCAGTCTTCGTAGACTTAGATGGATAGGACATCTTAGGAGGATGGATGATGGTAGAATACCAAAGGACATCTTTTTTGGTGAATTACAGATGGGTAAGAGATCTCAGGGTCGGCCTCTACTACGATACAAAGATGTGTGTAAGCGGGACATGATTGATACAGGCATTGATAATGCACATTGGGAGCAAGTCGCCGCTGAACGTGTTGCATGGAGGGCAAACATCAGAAATGGAATAAAGACAAAGGAGAAAATTATTGCAGATAAGTCACACACCAAGCGTTTGAGACGTAAGATGGTGCATGATGGTGGAAATGACCACGTGTTCACATGCACCCACTGTGAACGGATATTTACAGCGCAAATTGGCCTTATCAGTCACACTCGCTACCGCCATAGTTAAAAGTTATTATGCCTTTTTAAAGCACAAACTATCGTCTGTCAAGACGGCAAGGTGCCAATGATGTCCCTTTCACAGAGCCTAATTAGGTGTTTTTCTGTTAGATATCTATTAATTTCGCAGAATGCTTCAACATAAGTATTAATAAGTATAGTGATCAATCAAGGCATCACTATCATGTTATCATGTTTTAAATATTCTCTATCATCCTCTTAACATTCTCTTACATCAGCATTTGTCAGAGAGAGAGAGAGAGAGAGAGAGAGAGAGAGAGAGAGAGAGAGAGAGAGAGAGAGAGAGAGGAGAGAGAGAGAGAGAGAGAGAGAGAGAGAGGGGGGGGGGAACTAATTGTTCAATATGAATGAAATTTACAAACATAAATGACATTTCCTCTAAACATAATATTTGTCTACATAAACTCCATAAAGTGGTTCGAGTCGCACCAGTGACCTATGAGAGTATGAAGCCGGTCGCTCAGAAAGCCGTGGCATGCTGATGAGCGTAATATAGCCTAGGAATCAACATACAGCTGAAAGATGCTGGTGTTGACCGCAATATCCTGAAACAGGAAGGAAAACGCGGAAAAAAATATAAACACCATAAATTTGCATGGTCTTTCGAAAATAAGTGCATGCAGGCCTTGACTGCAGTGTTACCATCTCCCTTTGATGAAAAAGCACCCAAATCGACCCCAAAAAGCACCAAAATTTTTGGAAAGCACCAAAACAAAGCACCAACTGTTTTTATTACAAATGTAACAAGGTAGCACATTATAATTTATTTTATCACTTCATATTACAATGAACTTTATTCCAGATCCGCCAAATCCCAAACAGAACTAACTCTCGAGCCAAAAAAGCACTAATTTGCAATAATATTTTTTGGGAAAACACTAAAACAAGCACTGGCGGTATTCATTCAAAATGTTATAAAGTAGAACATTATAATTTATTATTATCACTGAATATTATAATGAAGTTTATTCCAGATCTGCCAAATCCCAGTCAGACAACTCCTCTTCAGTTTCTGTAGCTATTTCCTGCTGTGTTTGCTCCTGCGAGGATGATTATGATGATGATTGAAAGAAACGTGTATATGCCTCCTGTGATCCAATTTTTCGTAGAATATTCCTTAGGTAGTTTTATAATCATGACAGCATTTGCCATATCTTTTCATTCCATATTTAATAGTCAAAACAGCTGTCAAACTCTTGATGCTCAGTCTGTTCCGCAATTTTGATTTTATAACTCCCATCTGACTGAAAATACGCTCCACGTCTGAATTAGAATAAGGTAAAATGAGCACAGTTAAAGCTAAATCTGTAAGATCTTGGAAAGGACTTTCACCGGTGGCATCCCTGTATGAGGCTATTTCTGCCATAGTCCAAGTATGTCAGAGGTCTGTGTCCACTGCATATGATGAAGTTTTCTCCACTGGAAATCGATGTGGGTGAGAGTAGCTGCATCTTCTACAAACATTTCAGCAAGATCCAATATACAGGGCGTCATTGGCTGTAGACATTCACTTCCACTACATGACATGGACTGCAACACTCGAACGTTATCGGGCAAACGTAAAAGCAGCTGTGTCAGCAGCTCTATTAAAAACTGGATGCACCTTCCACGAATTTCTTTCTCATCAGAAACCTGGTAGCCTTCTATTTCTTTATCAAACTCATAATCTAGATTGGGATTAGGATCTAAATAATCTTGAATAACATCACTTTCTGTTATTTTTTTCCCAGGAATAGCAATCTTTGAACTGATAGAATCAATAAGTTGGACAAGATCGCTGAGTAGTTTTGTTGGATCCTGTATATCTGCTTCGAATTTCTTATTCACACTTTGAACTTCTCCGAGAATATGCTTGAGAAATATGAGATACACATAGTTTTTCATGTCGCTAAACATAGAATTTAGAAGTTCTGCTGTATAACAGTGCTCGTTGACTCTTGCTATATCAAAATGAGTTCTGAGCTCGACCCACTGATGCAATATTCTGACAATGGCAGATTGAATGGACATCCATCGTGTCTGGCTTAATTGAACAACCTTCAGCTGATGTTGTCCATCATTTATTGAAACAAAAAACTCCACGTACTTTGCTTGACGAAGACTTGAGTGAGAAAACCAGTCATATGTTTCTTTAATCATGAACTCGATGTTCCGTTCCTGGGCAGACAAGCACCTGCAGCCTATGACACTGCCAGCTGAAGGGAATGACATACACACCTAACTAGTACCAGATGAGGAACTTCGGATTTTAATTTTGTATATTCTCCATATAATATATAATAGGGAAACAAAACTCGCTTACACTCAGGAAATAAATGACCGTAGACCCCGAGGTAGACCAAGAAGGCGGTGGAGAGATAATATACATACAGACCTACAAGCACTTGGAATCAACGACTGGCAAGAGAAGGTCCACCAGAGAGACGAATGGAGACAGATTGTATTTGCAGCAAAGAACCTCAATGGCTCGGAATGCTGAAGAAGAAGAAGAAGAAGAAGAAGATATTCTCCATTGTTTACACCGGTCATGACAGATGCATTTTCAGTGCCGAGTGCAACATGTCTTTGCAACTCAAGTCCATTCTTGTTTAAACAAGAAGCAACGATGTACAGATCAAATGGAAGCAGCCCCTCTGCTGTGTGTCCACCGTGACGAGGTAGAGGGGCTTGTGCGTCCCAATGACCCCAAGAGCTATGCCGACGGTAGCACAGCTACTGGTAGGGCCACCCATGTCGGACAGGTCAAGGGAGAGGGACCAGACGAAGAGACACACAAACCTGCTGCCTTGTAGGTAGACTGGGGACAGTCAAAGGCTAGGGAAAACACCCCAAATACATGCTTGTCGAAATCGGATATACTGAGCCACAGGCTTGACAAAGCAGTGCAACGTGAAACCTGCTGCCTTGTAGGTAGACTGGGGACAGTCAAAGGCTAGGGAAAGCATCCCGAATAAATGCTTGTCGAAATCGGATGTACTGAGCCACAGGCTTGACAAAGCAGTGCAACGTAACTTAATTCATGATGTCACAAATCAAAATTAATCGATATGGTGCTAATCCCGTGAAGTCCCATCAGGCGGTGATAGTGCCGGGCCCCCTGCCTCGAGGGGGTCCACCCATGACTACTGGTGGTCACCTTCCCCTGTGCTGTGGAGTCAAGGCACAGAGGAGTAGGTTAAGAGCTATTGACCAAATACCCCGGACACTCAACATACTACAGTGGAATGCCGAAGGAGTTTACAAGAAGAAAGACTCCCTAACACAGCGTCTTCATAAAGATAGAATAGATGTGGCATGCATTCAAGAGACACACCTCAACGCCAATCACAAATTCTCAGTCAGAGGATATCAGGCCACACGTTTCGACCGCGAAGGACACAAAGGAGGAGTTCTAATACTTACACGAAATACAATACCTTGCAGCGAAGTATCTGTGATCTCTAACAACCAAACGGAAATTATAGGTGTTGATATAATGATAAAGGACGTGAAAATAAGAATCTACAATCTGTATAGCCCAGCAGATAAGGACCTTACACTCTCAAACATGAAAATAACTGACACAAACTGCATTATTGTCGGAGACTTTAATAGCCGTTCAGAAAGATGGGGATACCCAGATACTGACAAAAGAGGAGATGAATTGGAGGACTGGGAAATAGACTCAAATCTCCATCTACTCAACAAAGTGGATGACACACCGAGCTTCTACTCCAGAAGATGGCTTACCACTTCTACTCCAGACTTAGCTTTCTGCACAGGAGACATCCTCCACAAAATCGATCGCCATGTGCTGGACCAATTAGCAGGTAGTGACCACAGACCAATCAAGCTTGAAATGAATATGGAGTATGTTCCACAGGAGCAAAAGCCCTTGCCCCGCTGGAATTACAAACGAGCAGATTGGGACAGATTTGCCATACTAACAGACAAATATTGTGAAAACATAAATACACGATATGGCAACATAAAGCAAATGGTGGAAAGTCTAAACAGAGCGATAATACAGGCAGCCACTGAGTCCATTCCAAGAGGAGCGAGGAAAAATTACAAACCATACTGGACTGAAGAACTACAAAGTTTGGAGGACAAAGTTGAAGATGCCAGGAAGACAGCAGAGAGAGAACAAACAATTGAAGCAAACATCTCTCTCAAAGCCATCTCAGCAAAATATAAAAGAACAGTAAATCAAACAACAAGAGATTGTTGGAGGGAAAAAACAGAAAACCTGAATTTTGACAGGGATGGAAACAAACTATGGAAACTAGTGAAAGCCATGAACAATGAAGGACCTAGAAACAAACAAATAACAATTAAACAAGGAAATGCCTTGCTTACAGGCAAAAAGGCTGCAAATGCACTAATGGAACACTATGCAAATGCAAACCACATTGATATTACAACCGAACAGAAGAAAGCAATCAAAGACAAACAGATACATCATAGAAATACAGAGACAGCAGCAGAATATATGATGGCAAATCTAACAATGGAAGAAATGGAACAGGCAATGAATACCCTAAAAAAGAAGAAATCACCAGGAAAGGATGGAATCACAAATGAAATGCTAATAGGACTAGGCACCAAGGCAAAGAAGAAACTACTAGCAGTCCTAAATAACAGCTGGAAGAGAGGAATAGTCCCACAGGCATGGAAGGAAGCTATACTAATACCAGTCCCAAAGAAAGGAAAAGACCTGGAAGAACCAAATGGCTATCGACCTATCAGTCTACTTAGCTGTGTAGGAAAATTAATGGAACGCATTATCAATGGCAGGCTAACATGGCATCTGGAAGAAAACAAACTCTTAACACCACACCAAGCAGGATTCAGAAAATACAGATCCACTGAAGATCAAATAACCTATATAGCTCAGGAAATAGAGGATGCCTTCCAAGAGAAAAAGCACACACTAGCAGTCTGGATAGATTTAGAAAAAGCATTTGATAAAGTATGGAAGGAAGGACTGAAAGTAAAACTGCAAAACATGCATGTTTGTGGAAAAATGTATAAATGGATCAGCCACTACCTTGAGAACAGAACTGCCAGGACAAAAGTACAAGGACAAACAAGCAAAATGATGCTGCTGGAGCAAGGTGTCCCCCAAGGAGGAGTTCTTTCACCAACATTATTCCTAGCATATATAAATGACATCACAGAAAATTTTCCAGCCAGAGTACACACATCCTCCTTTGCAGATGACCTAGCCATATGGACATCTGAAGAATATATTAGTACAGCTAACAGCAGAATACAGCAAGCCTTATTAGCGCTAGAGGACTGGTCAAAATCATGGCTAGTGAAGATAAGTGAGGAGAAAACAACATGCACAGTGTTCTCCCTCTCAAATAAAACTCAGCAACCTAAGCTGGTATTGAATGGAAAAATATTGCGCCATGAAGAAAATCCAAACTATCTAGGAGTCACCTTTGATCGTCGCCTGACATGGAAGACACAGGTTGAGAAAAATCGAACAAGAGCAAGGCAGAGAATGGCAATCATGAAAAAGCTTGCTGGTACAACGTGGGGAGCAGATGAGAAAGTTCTCAAGAAGTTATATACTGGACGGGTGAGGCCAGTACTGGAATATGGCATTGCAGCTTGGGCAACAGCAGCTAAGTCAAACTTTAACAAAATAAGTAGAGTCCAAAACCAAGGAATGCGAATCATAACTGGAAGCCTGAAGACAACGCCTATTAATGAACTAGAAAAGATCACTTGTTTACAACCAATGCAGGATAGAAGAGATAGCAGAGCCCAGCAACAAGCAGAAAAATTTAGAAGATTGACAGACCACCCTATGTACAACAGATTTAATGGTTTTGGAAAGGGAAGACTGAAGCGTAGCAACTTTGTAGAAACTGCAAAACGAAGGATTAGGGCAGATCCTGTACTTAACATATCAATGGTCAAGCCCATACACAATGCACACAAGTTCCCAGCTTGGAGACAGCAGCAACTGCCTGAGATGATAGAAAACATTCCTGGTATTGAGAAAAAGAACACTCAGCATGAAACCGAAAGAAGAGAAATAACCCTAAACTACATAAAAGAACATTACCCAAGCAGGAATTGGACCCATGCATATACAGATGGATCAGCCAAAAATTCAATAGAGAATGGAGGAGGAGGAATTCTCCTAAATTTAAAAAATGGAGTGAAAAAAACACATTCAATGGCAACTGGAAAATTTTCAAGTAACTTCAAAGCGGAGGTAGAGGCTTTGAAAACTGCAGCAGAAATGCTCCTGATGGAGGAAAATAAAGAGAAGCAAATAGCTATCTTCACAGATGCAAAGTCAGCTGTCTCAATACTCAAGAGCAATAACAGCACAGAACTAACTGACCTAAGAGCAGCACTCCATGGTCTATGCCAGAAATCCAAAAAAGTTGTAATACAGTGGATCCCATCACATTGCAGTATACCTGGAAACGAAGAGGCTGACAGACTGGCAAAAGAGGGCGGACGACTACCACAGCCTGACATAGACATAACCTATAATGAGGCAAAGAGGTTGATAAAAAGCACTTATAGAACCAAATGGGAATCTGAGCATCCAGGCCATCAGAAGGATGATGCATATTACAAACTCGACCGAAGAGAACAAGTAGCAATCTTCAGACTCCGCACAGGACATAACAGGCTGAAATACCACTTGTTCAATAAACTAAAGATAGGAGATACCGATGAATGTAATTGTAGAACTGGAAAAATGACAGCAAAACATTTGCTGCAGGATTGCCCAACGTATGCAGAACAGAGAAAGATATTTTGGCCCACACCTGCTTCATTTGAGGACAAGCTCTATGGAGATATCAACAAGCTCAAGTTGACCGCAGCTTACTTTAACTACATACAGGTTGACATTTAAAGGTGCATGAAGACCCAGAGGCATGAAATGGAATATTGCTTGGATAGCAAATCCATTATGTGGAAAGTCCAAATCGAAAGCTCGCTGTGTGGGCTTCACAAAAGGTGGAAAAGTGTCCTAGTGGCACGAAATGGAATATTGCTTGGATAGCAAATCCATTACGTGGAAAGTCCGAATCAAAAGCCCATTGTGTGGGCTTCATAAAAGGTGGAAAAGTGTCATAGTGGCATGAAATGGAATATTGCTTGGATAGCAAATCCATTACGTGGAAAGTCCGTATCTAAAGCCCACTGTGTGGACTTCATAAAAGGTGGAAAAGTGTCCTAGTGGCACGAAATGGAATATTGCTTGGATAGCAAATCCATTACATGGAAAGTCCGAATCGAAAGCTCACTGTGTGGATGTCATCTGCAGACTGCATACTTCTGGTTTCCGGAAGAACAGCCTATGGTGAACGGAAGGCCCAATATACGGAAGTGAGGCTAAGCAGCCATGTGCAGGACGTGACGATTCCTTGGGTGAGCCCAGTACCAGAGCGCTATGTATCGGCTCTGCAATTATGGAAGCCTCCTTGGATGGCGGGGAATGCCCATGGTCTGCCCCTGCCTTCCCTTGAGGGCTGACCAGGATCTTTGGCTGTTCTATATGGACCAGCTGGGATGGGGGATAACACCACAACAGTGAGAGTCAAACGTCCTAAGAAACCCCCGGGAAGGTTAACCCGGTCAACAAATGCCCGCAGAAGTCGGATGTGTCGGCCTAACGGCGCAAGAACGCAGCTCTGCTGTAAACAGGCACAACGCAATCACATCCGAAAAAAAACTCCGGATGAACGAAGAAGAAGAAGAAGATATGCGATGTCTGCGAAGAATTCTTGGTATTAAGTGGCAAGACAAAATCACAAATACTGAAGTATTGGAAAGATCAGGTTGTGTGACAGTTTATTCCATGCTCAGTCTTCGTAGACTTAGATGGATAGGACATCTTAGGAGGATGGATAATGGTAGAATACCAAAGGACATCTTTTTTGGTGAATTACAGATGGGTAAGAGATCTCAGGGTCGGCCTCTACTACGATACAAAGATGTGTGTAAGCGGGACATGATTGATACAGGCATTGATAATGTACATTGGAGTCGCCGCTGAACGTGTTGCATGGAGGGCAAACATCAGAAATGGAATAAAGACAAAGGAGAAAATTATTGCAGAAAAGTCACACACCAAGCGTTTGAGATGTAAGATGGTGCATGATGGTGGAAATGACCACGTGTTCACATGCACCCACTGTGAACGGACATTTACAGCGCAAATTGGCCTTATCAGTCACATTCGCTACCGCCATAGGTAAAAGTTATGCATTTTTTAAAGCACAAACTATCGTCTGTCAAGACGGCAAGGTGCCAATGAAGTAGTTAGTTAGTTAGTTAGTTAGTTAGTTAGTTAGTTAGTTGGTTAGTTAGTCGACAGATCATCCTCATTGCACATCAAACCATTCAGTCCATAAGTGCTCGGATCCCCTCCTCAGCAAATCTCGCAGCGAGCAGCGGATGACGACACCAGTTCTGTGTTGGTTTATTAATCCTCTTCGGCTTCACGCGTAGTGTTCTTGTTTGGCCACACTTCTTTTAACCTGCTGTTCTCGCAGCCTGGCCATGGTTGTAAATGCATAGTCATCACTTGGTGCTCGCGAACGACTTACTTCTCTTAAAGTATGTCATTCAGAATGTCAGCCTGGTCCATGGCTCCACCGCCTTCCACAGTAGCCTTACCTGCAAGCGTGTCAGCCCGCTCATTTCCTCGTACACCCACATGCCCTGGCATGAAAATAAAACTAATCTTTTTCATCCGAGACCGCTCCAGAGACAACAGCCACTCTCTTCAGATCCACCCCATCTCTATCTTTTTGAGCATGCTCATTGAGTCACTAAAGAAACATGCCCAAGTGAATATCTGTGTCTCGAGCCTGAGCCGTAAAAGCCCAAGAATTTCTCACTCGTCGAACGACCAACCCATCTGTTTAAATGATAGCATCACTCTCCAAAGAATTCTCGAAAATCAAAGCCTGTACTTCCACATCCACAGCAGCCGGATTTTCTTGTCTGCATTTTCTGTTTAGTCGGATGCAAACTAAACAGGACGTACATAAATCGGTTGGCATTCGTACCCACTCTTCGCCAGGTTCTAAGTCCTCAAATGAACACACCTGTTGAAGAATGTCGTCGGCTTGACCCATCCGCGACTTTCTTTTTAACCTGCTGCCCTTAACCTTTTTAATTTCACTGTGCAGTGGATGTAGTGTGTTTGCGTTGACTCTGAAGTAGGCACGTGCTATGCAAATGTGCATTCTGTCCCCAATGGTTGGAAAATCAAGAAGGTAGCACGTCGCCCTGCATGATGTATCTTTTGTACATCCAAGAATAACACGCATAGATTCGTTCTGTATCCTTTCCACCCTTTCCATCTGCTTATGGCTGGTAGTCAGGATCGCCATCGCATACTCCACAACAGAAAAGACCAGACCTTCGTAAAGGAGACACAGATGACGCTGCTCAGTTTTCCGACGCCATCACACGCATTGCATCCAAACCTCGCTTGGCCTTTGTTATCACCCGGTATATGTGCTCATGATAAGCAAGGCTTCGATCAAAACGTATCCCCAGATAGTTCATTGCCTGCGTTCTTTCCACCGTCTCTGAACACAGATTTACATTCCGTGTTGGAGTGTTGACAATATGGTTATTCAAAGAGAACCATGTAACTGCTGCCTTCGTTGGGTTGACCATTTCCCCCACATTCCACACACCAAGTGCTTATGCGATTTAGTTCTGTTTGTAAATCCACAGCAACTCGATCTCTATCTTTACCCTGATGATACACTAACACATCGTCGGCATAGAAAATGTCCTCCCGGTCCTCTGATCTGCTTGCCGGTAATTCTCACAGTGTAGGCGTTGATCAGCACTGGAGATAATGGTGATCCCTGCGGCAGGCCCAGATATATTGTTGTTGGTTCAGAAGTCCAACTGCCACATCTAAAATGTACTTTCCGTTGGAAGAGCGCTGCGGCGTTCCAACTCAGGAGGAATGGGCGTATCTTGAGTTAAAGAAGCTAAAACATTAAGAAATCCAATGGTACTCTCCCCGGGAAGGTTAACCTCGTCAACAAATGCCCGCAGAAGTCGGATGTGTCAGCCTAACGGCGCAAGAACGCAGCTCTGCTGTAAACAGGCACAACGCAATCATGTCCGAAAATAACTCCGGATGAACGCAGCAGAAGAAGACAATGGTACTCTGTTGTAAGCATCATCAAGATCAATCGCCGCAGCACATGTTTCAATGCCTGGGTGGAAACCTTCATAGACATCATGGGCAAAAACTGCTGCGTTGGTTGTGTGGTTTTTGCTAGGCGTCGACAAGGGAATCAGATAGCTGTGTAACCACTCTTACTTGATGCTAGCACTACCTTTGCTGTTGTGCAAATCTACTAGTTCCTCTAGCTCGTTGTCGGTACACATATTGATGTCGTCATATCTTATACCATCTGGCAGTAGTAACGGATGTTGTAATGGAGACGTAAATGGGGTTGGCAACCTCCAAGGTCACGCGATTTCACGGTATAAATCCTTATATGTGGGTTATGTCATCCCCTCTTGACGTCACAAAATCCAATCCTATAATTCACATTTTGCGCTCTTTGGTACTTCCGGTCCATGTGTGTGAGTGGCAGGCGGAAGGGCGGGTATGTGAGCATATGTGTGTCTCTCCGGGGGACGCAAAGGGCACAGCCAAGTATGCAAACTGACCTGCGGTCAACCGGACGGATGGTGGCGGTAATCGATCATCGATGATCGGAGATCGAACCAATTACATCGGACAACGAGGTGGTGTCCAACTCCGTTACTATGGTGTAAGCTACAAACAGAGAAAATGAGTCGACAAATAAGCGATACAAGCCCCGGACATCTTCTCTCTCTCTCTCTCTCTCTCTCTCTCTCCTTATATATATATATATATATATATATATATATATATATATATATATTAATATATATATATATATATATATATATAAAGAGAGAGAGAGAGAGAGAAATAATAGAAGGTACAGACTCGTAGAGTGGGCAAAAGAACAGGAAATGATTGTAGGCAACACCTGGTTTAAGCAACACCCTAGAAGATTATGAACATGGAGGAGTCCTGATAGCAGGATTAGAAACCAGATTGACTACATTCTGATAAGCAGAAGATTTAGAAATGCGTTAACAATAGCAAAAAGAGTTCCCAGTGCTGATTATTATAGTTATCACAGATTACTTACAGGAACATTGAGGATAAAGTTAAAGAAAGTCAAGTATATAACAGGAGACACTATATATGTTTTGTGTACATTGAGTAATGACAAGGAAATACAAGACAAATTCAACATAGAAGTACAGAACAGATTTGATATATTGTCTGATCTAGAGATCCTATTCCAGGATGTGGCTGATCAATGGGAAATGTTGAAGAATTCAATCAGTTTGGCTGCAGACACAACTATTCCAAAATTAAAGAAGGTGGGTCGTAAGAAATGGACGACTGAAGAAATTTTATACCTAATGGGAACAAAAAGATTCAACAAAAATAACTCTGCCAAATATGAAGAAATTCACAGATAAGTCAGAATATTATGTAAGGAGGCAAAAGAAGCATGGCTTGAGGAAAAGTGCTTAGAAATTGAAAAACAACACAACGGTCAAAATACCACATTAGTGCACAAAAGAATTCAGAAACTTACTAATAAAAGAACAAGTAAATCAGCAGGCTGTCTAAAAACAAAAGATGGCAAAATCATAATAGAAAAGATCAGATTCTACATGTATGGACAGATTATGTGAAAAAAACCTTAATGATGATAACAGAGAGGGAAAGTATGATATTAGATTAAATAATGAACGACCACCAATTTTGAAGATGGAGGTTCAAAAGGTTCTTAAACATATGAAAGCTGGCAAGGCCCCCGGTGCAGATAACATCACAACAGAAATGATTAAAGCTTTATAAGAATATGGAATAGATCAAGTCACCAGACTGCTGAACACATTATGTGACACTGGATACTTCTGAATTATGTAATTCTGTATTTATTGCAATTCCCCCCCCCCCCCCCCCCAAAAAAAAATATGATTCTTGGAATGTGATTAGCATAGAGTAATTAGTATAATGAGTAACATCACAAAGATTTTGTTGCGAATTATCATGCAAAGAGTGAAGAAGAAAAGACAACCTGAAATAGGTGAAGAACAATGTGGGTTTGTAGAAGGAAAGGGTACAGTCATTGCTGTGTATATGCTGCGATCAGTTATTGAACGTGCTATAGAAGTAAAAAAGGATATACATCTTTGCTTTATTGACTACATAAAGGCTTTCGATAGAGTTAGACACCTCAACATGGTGGATATGCTGGCAGATCTACAAATTGATAGGAAAGACATTAGACTTATAAAAAACATATTGGAAACAACAAGCTGCCATAAGGATTGATAATGAAGTGGGGCAATATCAGTCTATTAAGAGAGGTGTTAGGCAGGGATGTGTAATGCCTCCAGATCCTTTTTCCCTATACAGTGAAAATATTTTCAGAAATGTAGAAGATATAAATGGAATCAACATTGGAGGACGAAACATCAATAACATTAGATATGCAGATGATACAGTATTGATTGCAGATAAACAGCAGGATCTGCAACAATTAGATGCGGTTGTTGTACACAGTGAGCAACTGGGGTGAGCATTAAATTGTAAAAAGACACAGATTATGGTCGTCACTAGGTAGAACGAAATACCTTAATGTAATATAAAAGTAAATGGGAATATTCTTCAACAATCGGTATAATTATCTCGAAAAAGTCATAATATCTGATGGGAGACGGCTTGAAGAGATTAGAACAAGAATTGCCATGGCAAAAGTAGCCTTTAGCACGATGAAAAACATCCTGACCAAGAAAACGATGTCAACTGAAACGAGAAAAAGAGTGTTGAGGGGATACATAGAGCCTGTTCTTTTGTATGGATGTGAAACTTGGACAATGAGCAGTCCAGCTGAAAAACATATGATGGCTGCAGATATGTGGTTTCCGAGGAAAATGCATAGAATACCATGGACAAACAGAAAAACCAATGACCAAGTACTACAGGAGACAAATGAAAATCGCACACTGATTAGAGAAATTAGACGTAGACAGTCAAAATTGTTGGTGCATGTTATGAGAAGAAATGGATTGGAGAACTTAATAACAACTGGCAAGATCGAAGGGAACAGACCAAGGGGAAGACCGAGAAGTAAATACCTGTATGGTTTGACCACATGGCATGGTGAAGACAGGAATACTGATCCGATCCACGACTCTGGTGATCGAGTGACATGGCGAGTTATGACCGCCCACGCTTTCCGGCATGGCACATGATTGATTGATGTGCGATAAACTGAACATGTGTATTGTCTTCCTTTATCACATATTGAAACTGCTAATAAAGTGACCACTCGGAAAAAGGCATCAAACCACAGAGTGCCTCAGAAAGGTGTGTATATACTTGTTTCTTCCCACTCCTCCTCAATATCATCGTCATCAGCATCACAATGAAGCACTGTGACATGAATATACTCCATCATCATCGTATCATCATCATCATCATCATCATCCGGCGTCAACATCATTAGCGTCATCATTATCACCACCATCATCTTGCACTCTTATCGTCATCATCTTCCACTTTTGCGTCAAGCGGAGAATTAGCCCCAGATCCCGGTAGCTGGCACTGAATAGTGTCATTCCGTGTGAGTGTCTGTACTCTCAGGTGTACTTTTGCTCTCTCTCTCTCTCTCTCTCTCTCTCTCTCTCTCTCTCTCTCTCTCTCTCTCTCTCTCTCTCTCTCTCTCTCTCTGATCAGTGTGGGTAGCTGCTGTGGTGTATTCTAATTGTGTACATATTTGTGTTTTTCACTAAAGTATTCTTTCTGGTTTATGTTCACTAAAAGTATTCTGCATTGTGCATCTACAGAATCACACACGAGGAGACACTGCACCCGCTGACATGTACTGGTGGAGCATATAGAATCTATCACTCACAGAGGTATTTGTATTAGGTGTTGCATATCTGTCCCCCTACTAAGTGTATTGAACAGTGTAACATACATGGCCATGTATCAATCAACAGTCTTCGTTCTGGTTGCTGTATGAAACATGAGGTATTCAACAATTCAGCATGTATGGGCCATTATCCTGCTCATTAAAACCTCTCCAGAGTGAAAATGTGCTGACACAGGAGATCTAGAGTCATGCTCTGTGTTCACCAATGTATCACTGTATATATCACTAATGTACACGATTTCACTTCACACTGGGTCAAAACTGGTCTACTTAAAGGTCAAATATGTGGTGTCATATTCATTATGTGTAAATTTTACAATGATGCCACATGTGTAATCATCTTTATTCTTTCTTAAGATTGAAAATTTTCTAACACAAACAGGAGAACTTTCGCTTACTGAACTGTATACAAGAAAGGAAGGCAACAAATAGTCTGTCACTTGCATGTATGCATTCACCATTTGTCACTAATTCACCATTTCTCACTACATATTTCCACCCTTCAGTGATGGTCATCACTAAAAGTGTTCGCCTTTGCTCATTAGTATAGTACAGCTCTATGTGTCATAAAAGATAACACAAAGAACAGAACTATGAACCAGGACATTGTTAGACTTCATCACCAAATATATATATATATATATATAGTCAATGAGAAGACCATCTTTAAGGATGGGGAATAAAGAAACAAAATTATGGGAAAAGTAAATGTTTTACTACATGTGACATCATAATTCTCAAATCCTTTTCCTTTTGATAGTTCTTAAAATGCTAGTGCTTTTGATTTTAAAAGAAGGGGGATATTTTATGTGGATGATATACTATCACCGTGATTATCACATGTTTGTAAAAAAATAAAATATCGCATTATAATGATTTTGTCAATCTTCACAGCTGTTTCAAACAGCTGTGACGATTGACAAAATCATTATAATACATTTGTGTTATTTTTTTTATATATACAGTGGTTGTGTTTGGCATCCAGTGATTAACCAATGTTGACAGCGTGAAACACGACAGGAAGCTACACAAAACATGTTGTGTTGGATCACTAAACCGTCGCTATTGGGGCTACACACGAGCATATTTTGTTGACTATCAAGCTAATGTCGATTGCCGGGAACTATAAATAGCGTAAAGCGTGGAACCACTGCAATGACACAAGTTCTTATAGTGCAATCACCACTCCCATATCAGCTGCCGGAAATGACTTATTGTCTGATTACCACTACATTTTGTCGATCATTATGGCCACAAGTCAGAAAAATAGATATCTCTGTCCTACCTGTGGGCAGGACTTTACCGAGAACCACACTATTACACGTCACATTAAAACAGTACACAACAACACAACTCACACATGCCACATCTGTGGCAATCTATACAAAAGGAAAGATGGACTACAACGACTGATAAAACACAACAGACACCAACTTCATCAACAACTACACCCTCATCATCAAACGTGGAAACTACACTAGCAACTTCATCAAGAAAAAGGAAAGCACAGTCAGAGACACACACCTCTAAAAAAGAAAAGCACAGACAGTCATGATCAAATGGTAGCAGAGGAGCCGACGTAGTAATATATGACAAAGCAGAGACCTTAGACAACCTCCCAATGGACATCCAACAAAAATATAGAGACAAGTGGCAGGCTCTTTTGGCACATCACAATATTAGCAACCATATATCAATATACAACATGTGTCATCAAACAGACTCAGTACAACCAATAGACTGAAACAAGACATTAAAGCCAGTATTTAGTAGTCAGACAAGCAGGTATAAGGCCAGCTATAGCCATTGTACGATACTTAGACGTAGGGAGACACATTACCTTAGATTTTTCCACTCCTCCACAAATAATACCTGTGAACTCGACGCCCCCGTATTAGTAAACAATGAACAAGACTGACAACTTTATAGCCATAGTTCAGGACAGTGACATGTTTAACTACGCCCTACACAACAGACCCGATACTAAGTATATGGTAGAGACAATCCATGCGACTAGTTTTTATGTATATCACATTAATGAGCACCCAATCGTGTGCAGTTTAGAGGACTTACCCAACAGTATTAGACACAATAGGGGTATCAATATTTTACAATGCAATTCACACCATAAGCAATACGCTGACATATGTTGCCTGTGTCGATGTTTGGCGGTATTCTATGGGGAACTTGTTAAGGATCTTAGGAAGAGATTAGCTAACCCGTGGCAGAAATATCAGCAGTTAGAATCGTTAGAAAAATTATGTGGGGTTAATTTAATTAACATGCCCAATATATAAAATTATTTGGGGGTTAACACAGACATTTTTTAGTTCCTAGACCCTGGTCCCAAAACTTCGTGGTAGTGGGAAATACAAAGAGACAATGACTGTATTACTATATAAGGAAGCATACAATAGAGTACCGTTGTATTTTTTAATGCTTCAGCTTCTTTAACTCAAGATAAGTCCGTTCCTCCTTACTTGGATTGCTGCATCCCTCTTCCAATGGAAAGAAGTTTTTAGATGTGGCAGTTGGACTTCTCAACCAACAACAATATATTATGGCCTGCCACAAGGATCACCATTCTCCGGTGCTTTTCAACGCCTACACTGTGAGAATTACCGGCGAGCAGATCACAGGACCAGGAGGACATTGTTATAAGCATACGATGTGTTAGTGTATCGTCAGGGTAATGATAGAGATTGGGTTGCTGTGGAACTAAAAACAAAACTTAATCACAATAGTACTCGGTGTATTGAATCAGGGGCAATGGTCAACCCAACGAAAGCAACAGTGACATGGTTCTCTTTGAATAACCATATTGTCAACACTCCAACACGGAATGTAAATCTGTGTTCAGAGACTGTGGAAAGAACACAGGCAATGAATTGCCTGGGGATACGTTTTGATCGAAGCCTTGCTTATAATGAGCACATAGACCAGGTGATAACAAAGGCCAAGCGGGGTTTGGCTGCAATGCAGGTGATGGCGTCGGCAAACTGTGAGCAGCGCCATCTATATCTTCTTTACAAGGGTCTGCTCCTTTCTGTTTTTGAATATGTGATGATGATCCTGACTCTCAGCCTTAAGCAGATGGAAAGGATACAGAACGAAGTTATGTGTATTATTCTTGGATGGAACAAGAGATACAGCATGCAGGACGGTGCGCTACTTTCTTGATTTTCCAACCTTGGGGGACAGAATACAAATTTGCAGAGCATGTGCCTACCTCAGAGTTAAAGCAAATACACACCATCCACTGCATAATGAATTTAAGAAGGTAAAGGGCAGCAGTGTAAAAAGAGGAAAGTCGTAGGATGGGTCAAGCCAAAGACATTCTTCAACAGGTGTGTTCACCTGAGGACTTAGAACCTGGCGAGGAGTGGGTACAAGTGCCACAGATTTATGTACATCCTTTTCAGTTTGCATCCAACTAGACATAACATGCAGACAAGAAAATCCAGCTGCTGTGGAGGCAGAAGTACAGGCTCTGATCTTCGAGAATTCTTTAGAGGGTGATGCTGTCATGTACACAGATGGGTCGGTCGTTCGACGAGTGAGAAGTTTATGAATGTTTACGACTCAGGCCGGAGGGAGAATGGTGAAGGAAGATTCTGGTGCTTCTGCTTTGACCATAAGTAGCCTGACTATGGAAGTAATGGCAGTAATAAAGCAATAACATGGCTCGAGACACAGACATTCAATAGGGCATGTTTCCTTAGTGACTCAATGAGCATGCTCAAGAAGATAGAGATGGGGTGGATCCGAGAGTGGTTGCTGTCTCTGGAGCGGTCTCGGCTGGCAAAGATTAGTTTTCATTTTCATGCCAGGGCATGCAGGTGTACAAGGAAATGAGCAGGCTGACAGGCTTCCAGGTAAGGCTACTGTGGAAGACGGTCGAGCCATGGACCAGGCTGATATTCTGAATGCTCTACGAGAAATAAGTCATTTGCGATAACCAAGTGATGACTGGGAATCTATAACCATGGTCAGGATGCAAGAACAGCAAATTAAACAAAACCACTACGTGGGAAGCCAAAGGACATTAATAAATCAACACAGAACTGGTGTCATTAGCCGCTACACACTGCAGGATTTGCTGAGGAGGGGATCCGAGCACTTATGGACTGAATGGTTCGATGTGCAATGAAGATGATCTGTCGACTAACTAACTAACTAGCACCATCGTGAATAAAAGAAGCTTTAATACTATCATCATTTGTAACATTTTCTTTCTTTATGTGTTTTCTTGTGGTGTCTCAAATAATTAGATTACGTTGAATAAAATAACTTCAAACATAACAATGAGATGCAAGCCTTGAAAGATGCATAGATGAAATAAGATATACAACAGCTTGAAAAAAGTTTGTCGGTTTCCAGAAAGTAGGGTTGTATCAAAACCCTTAGAAGGCACAAAGAGAAAAGCCGTTATAAGTAAGTCACTAAAGTAAAGGACCTTTTTAAGATTCCTGGAATGTGTAATGGGTTTATGGTGCTAGGCCCCACAATTTATAGACCAATCAGCACTCGAGGGGTGATGTGGTAAATATCAAGCTGGGCTGTCCTTTACTTCCCAAGACATTTCCTGCTGCCTGTTTTAGGATGGTTGACTTTGGAGCCCAGGTAAATTTTTTTTGTAAATGCACTTATGTGTATTCAAATACTTGAACCCCAGGCCAGCATGCTAGTCACTTCACTGCCATGGCTACCAACCACCATTACAAACACCTTATTTTATTGTAAGAGAACAGCTGTAATAGACAGCTGATCAAATAGTGTTGAAAATACAAGTTTGCCAAGAGACATCTGTTACAACAGCCTTGCCAGTCACACTCCAAGATAAAGTGCTTTGAAAAACCCAAACAGATGAAACTTAGAATATTATCCTGCAGCAAAACAATAACACTACAAGTTATGTTGTCTGACATTACCACTTCAAAGAAGAAAGTCCCTTATTATTATTTCCACCCCATTAAGTGAATCAAGACATTTTAGTCATCAACTGGGTCACAAAGTCACTCAGCTCTAGTTAATCAACAGCAACCAAAAGAAGAAGAACAAGCATAAACAACAAACTTTCTTTGTTTATTTTGCAAATATCAATAATTGCACTATTATTAGTATTAATAATAATGGTGTATTACATTCATGTCTGTTACAAAGAATAACAATTTCTAGTTTATTACACAAGAGCGCTCAACTTGGGATATTCCATCACCAGTTAAACAGTTAGCTAAACAAGTTAACCCAGTGAATTGAGAAATATGATCAACTAAACTATGAGTTTACACCAGAAAAGAACACAAATACAAAGCAAACAAATGTTACACTTATTCATGAAACCCCTGGACAGCTCAGTCTGCATCACTGTTTCCCTGTCAGACTGTGGCTGTAACAGTTGCCAAAGTGCATGTGATAGACTAGTGTGGCAATATTATTTTGTGTGGGCTTCTATCATTTGTGATATCATTATTTGTAAATGTTTATTTTTACACATAGCCTTTACAGGACATCGCTGTCAACATCAGCATCTTTCAGCTGATTGTTGATTTCTTGGCAAGATTACACTCAGTAGTTTGCCATTGCTTTCTGAGCAGCTGGCTCACATACCCCGTAAGTTACCAATGCGGCGAGGACATCTGCCGATTCTCGCACAGGTTACGTTACTCACGAGAATATACAGGATTACGGAGAAAGACGTTAAAACCTAGGCCAGGGAGACCGGCATTTGTAATTGTACAGGCTGAAATTATGGGCACACCTACACAATTGTATACACATGACTGACTGGCAACTTGAGAGACGATGGATTTTTCAAATGTAGTTATCTCTCCATAACACAAAGCCTGGGCTGAATTTAGAGACCATGTGTTGCCCATGTAGCATGATCCCTCTCTCGGCCAGCCTAGTTTACTCCAGAGGAAAGGTAACGTCAATACGTCTGGAACAAGACAAGCTGCCGGATAAGTAAAGAAATGCTCTAACTGTCCACTTGTCGGAGCTTCCATCCTAGAACGTTGCAGACCAAATCTTAGGGCCTGGTCTGCCATGACATTTAGTCTTTAGGTTGCATTTCCTTGCGCTAGGGTAAATCTTGTACTCTCCCAATTGCACTCCTTCGCCCGAAGCCGTTGGCACAATGTGTGGTGTCGAGTTTGCTGAGCACCGCACAACATGTGGCGCTAAAAGAAAGCAGGTAGTACTGTCTACTGACTGTCATACGGTAGCTTAGTCATATCCAAGACCTGACATAAGGTATATACACTATACAGAAATTGTTTACACTGGCAATTAGGACAAGGAAGACTGGCCAAGCAAACATACTTGGCCACTGCCACCTTCACCGAGTTATCTACCAGAGATATTTTGATACATGCTTTGTGGCTGTTCCTGTCAAGATCACTGTAATAGCTTGTTCACTGTGATACCCCATCATTAGAGACTAACGTGTGTTGAGTAAAGAGAAACAACAACCATAAACATCACATCTGTGAAAGTGAATGACTACCTCTCACACCATGAGCTGTACTGGGTATATGGTGCTAGCCCCATATTTTTAGACCAATTGACATTCGATGGGTGATGTGTTGATTTGTTAAGGCACACAGTTATAATTTTGGAGTATTCTAGAGCTTAAGTTTGAATTAAACAGAAATCAAAATGAATATATTTCTAAAGTTTAAACACAGACGCCACAAACATTATGTTGTCCAATTGATTGCCTGACATATTTCACTGTATCTCGGTATCTTGTCAGGTGCATACAGCTGAGTTACATATAATATGAAGTGAATAAATGAATTATACTAGGGCTAAAATACACAGTCATTGATATTGTTTGAATGTGGAGCATCACTTTTCCCCATGGTAATTGCAAATTTACATTTTCGCGAGTAACGTAACCTGCGCGATAAATGGTAGTAGTTCTCGCCGCGTTGGTAACTTATGGGGTATGCGAGCCGGTCGCTCAGAAAGCAATGGTAAACTACTGAGTGTAATCTTGCCAAAAAATCAACAATCAGCTGAAAGATGCTGATGTTGACAGCGATGTCGTGTAAAGGATATGCGAACACACAAACAAACAAAATTGTGAATTTAAAATGATGACTTTCTGTTTGCACAAAACTTGCTGTAACCGCCTAATTACCAATGCCTTGATATTTTTCAGCAATCATTTATTGCTCATCAAATACAATATACAAGATGTCCTCTCGTTTTAAACATTATGATGACTATTAAATATAAACATGTCTCAAAATCATCGAGCTACGCATTTTATGACCCGTCGACTGCACAGGGATTCATGAAGACTGATTAAATCTCTTTTCCACCCACACTGGTATATGTTTGGTTACTTGATTTGCTAATTATCTTTCCATTCTACCTATGTCAGTTGCTTGGCACTCATACTGGAATTGATAAATGTAGTTAGATTTGGTGTACAGAGACAATAGTTCTTTAACAGATGGGAGTAGTATCGAGGTGGTTTTATATCTGATCATTGGTTCAGCAGCAAAGAAAGTTTGCTTTATGCTGTATAAGTTAGTCGTTTCATTGGTTTCCCCTCGAAAGGTTAGTTGAAAAAGCTCTTGAAAGTCTGGGCACTGATGATTCTGTGGGAGTAGGTTTGGGTGGCTGGTAATAATGTTTGATGAAGTCAGCTAATTGGTTTGGGTGTCTGGTAATGATGCTTGATGAAGTCAGCTGAATAGGTTTGGGTGGCTGGTAATGATGCTTGATGAAGTCAGCTGAATATACATTAGATTGTAGAGCATGGTTAAGAGTTTCCAGACTTCTTTTAGAGTGCCAGTGTAGCTAATCATTCTAGCTTGATTAAACAGGGTCCATACCAGGCCATGCTTATACTGAACAGGTGCAAAGCTATTTAAATTCAGGTATTGGCCCGTTCATGTTCCCTTTCAATAGACAGATCTTTGGATGGTGCCTCCTGTCAATACTGAATTAATATTTCTAATAATGATAAGGTGTCGTTATGTTTGTGGTCAACAGACAAAGACATGTTCTTGTGGGCTTGGTTCATGATGGAGTGGAATGATTCAGCCTTTCGTCTGGTCTCTGGGATGAATAATATATCATCCACATACCAGTAGAGAACTAGGTCCATAATATTTGAGGCTCCGTGTTTTTCTGAGGTCACCATAAAGATATCTGTTAGAATTGGACCAAGAGGACTAATCATGGCACTCTGTCAATTTGGTGGTGCTATTTTTTAAAGAGAAATGAAATTAATATTAGATGTGCACAGCAGTAGTAATTTCTTGAATTTGGATGTCAGTATACCTAACTTTTGTTTCTTTTCTTTCATGCGCACAGATGATGATCACTGTTTCTTTCATGGGAACTTTGGTGAAAATAGCGGCAAATAACCATTTACGCCACATGCTTTAGTTTGAGATCGATAGTATCCAGTAGTTTGACCAGTACAAATGAATCTTTTAATATTAAGGGGTTGAATGATTGTCGCACTGGTTTAGCAGTTTTCACCATCCTGTATTGGACAGAGTTGAGCATAAAATAAATCGGTATCAGTGGTAGCCCAGGCCTGTGCAATTTTGGAAAGCCATAAAGTTGGGGTATAAATGGAACGATGCAGATACCAAACGACTTCGAAAACAAAACAGCAGAGTGTGTGGCACACATGAGGTGTGTTTAAGATACGATAGTAATTCAACAACCAGAAAACAGTGATACGGGTAATTCTCAGACCCCTGGAGAAGAACCTGTTGTAAATATTCTCAGGGAAGAGACAACTCCTATAGTGAATAAGGAAGTGCTTAATGACAAAAGCATCCTAAATTCTTTTGCAAGGGTGGATTCTCACAATCAATCATGTGCCATGCCGGAAAGCGTGGGCGGTCATGACTCGCCATTTCACTCGATCACCAGCGTCGTGGATCAGCTCACTGTTCCTGTCTCGTCCATGCCATGTGGCCAAGCCACCCAGGTATTTTTCTCTCGGTCTTCCTCTTGGTCTGTTCCTTTCGATCTTGCCAGTTGTCACTAAGTTCTCCAGTCCATTCCTTCTCATAACATGTCCAAAAAATTTTGACTGTCTACGTCTAATTTCTCTAATCACTTTACGATTTTCATTTGTCTCCTGTAGTACTTGGTCATTGGTTTTTCTATTTGTCCATGGTATTCTTTGCATTTTCCTCAGAAACCACATTTCTGCAGCCATCAGATGTTTTTCAGCTTGACTGCACATTGTCCAAGTTTCACATCCAAACAACAGAATAGGCTCTATGTATCCCTCAACACTCTTTTTCTCGTTTCAATTGACATCTTTTTATTCTGCCAATACCTACTTGAAAAGTAGGAGAAGTCTGAGAATTGGTACATGGAATGTACGCTCCCAATATCAAGCAGGCAAATTTGATAACCTCATTGCCAAAGCAAAAAACATGAATTTAGATATTTTAGGCATATCTGAAACAAGATGGACAGATGCATATTATATAAGGAGAGAAGATTACATATTCATTAACTCTGGAGGAGATCATCATGAGAGAGGAGTAGGATTCTTAGTAAAAGGAAATTTAGAGAAAAATAGTGGATTCTGGGCTCATAAAGATAGGATGACAATACTCAAAATTAAGGCAAGACCGTTCAACATAGTAATTTTTCAGAAGTATGCTCCAACAACTGATTATAGTGATGAACAGCTAGAAGAATACAGTATTATGAAGACCTACAACAAACACTGAAAGTTGTAAAATCATCAGAGGTCCTAATTGTCATGGAAGACATGAACGCAAAAGATGGAAAAAAAATAATAAATATAAGCAGATAGTGGGACAACATGATTTGGGACACAGAAATGACAGAGGAGATCGGCTGATACAGTTCTGTGAAGAAAACAATCTTATTGTTTATAACACATTTTCCCAACATCTTCTTCTTCTGATTATGTGGTTGTTTCGGGATTTGAAATTTAAATATTGAGCACAACCCACTACTGGCAACGCCGATCGCATTCTGGTATGAACCTAAGGCCTATCCACGTCAATATGGAAGCACTATACTCGAGTTTCGCCCTCATTTGAGCTCGTCAGTAGTGCATATCCCTGACCGGATCCGGAAACAGTCCCGGATCACGCGTGTGAAGCGGGTGTGTAACCACGCGGCACACACTGGACACACCAAATTATCACAACAGAATATCACAACGCTACCCATCGTAGGTTATGCTCAAGATTGCCCAATCGCCGCGACCGACGTCCGTCAATCGATGGGACCCGAACGATCAGGACTTCTCACTGGCAAGGAACACCAGGCCTCCTAAATCCAGTGAGCAATAATCAATTGATTATGTGGTTGTTTCGGGATTTGAAATTTAAATATTGAGCACAACCCACTACTGGCAACGGCGATCGCATTCTGGTATGAACCTAAGGCCTATCCACGTCAAGAAGATACACACCCGCTTCAAACGCGTGATCCGGGACTGTTTCCGGATCCGGTCAGGGATATGCACTACTGACGAGCTCAAATGAGGGCGAAACTCGAGTATAGTGCTTCCATATTGACGTGGATAGGCCTTAGGTTCATACCAGAATGCGATCGGCGTTGCCAGTAGTGGGTTGTGCTCAATATTTAAATCTTCTTCTTCTTCTTCTTCAGCTTTCCGAGCCATTGAGTTTCTTTGCTGCAAATACAATCCGTCTCCATTCGTCTCTCTGGTGGACCTTCTCTTGCCAGTCGTTGCTTCCAAGTGCTTGTAGGTCTGTACATGTATTATCTCTCCACCGTCTTCTTGGTCTACCTCGGGGTCTACGGTCATTTATTTCCTGAGTGTAAGCGAGTTTAGTTTCCCTATTCCATTCTTTCTATATGCCCCAGCCATTGTAGTCTATTAGCCTTCATGATACCAGTGATTAGTGGGGACTTAAACAGATCATAAATGTCTTTGTTACTTCTTCTTTTCCACTCTCCACTTTGTGTATCCCTAATGGGTCCAAAGATGCGTCTTAAAATTTTGTTCTCAAAGGTTTGTAACAAGGCTTCGTCTCCTTTCGTTGTACTCCAGGTTTCAGAGCCATACAGCACAACTGGTCTGATCAGTGCTTTGTATATTGTGATTTTGGTGTTACGAGATAGCGCCTTTGATTTTAGTAGATGTTGTAGTGCATAGTATATCTTATTTCCAGAGTTGATTCTAGTTTGTATTTCTTCCCTTATGATGTTGGAGCAGTTGAAGATTGTACCCAGGTATTTGTATGTTTCCGTTCTTTTAATGGTCATACTATCTATTTGTATGTAGCCAGAGTTTTTAGCCATTCCGTCTCTTGAAATTACCATATATTCTGTCTTATCTTGGTTGATAACCAGCCCCATCTGTTGGGCTTTTCTCTTTAAGTGAGTCAATATTTCCAATGTCTTTTGTTCACTTTGCCCTATAATATCTATATCATCTGCATAACCAAGCAGCTTGGATGTTTCTCCAATATCACATTCCTCCTTTATCTTCCTTACAACTTTCTCTAGAGCCAGATTGAAGAGTAGTGGCGATAGTGCATCACCCTGTTTCAAGCCAGATGTTATTTGGAAGGGGTCTGATTTCCTGCCTTTATATGTTACTATATTATAAGTATCTTCCATGCATAGTCTGGTCATGTTGATTAACATTTCCAACATAACCCTAGGAAATTGTATACATGGAAAAGCCCTGGAGATATAACAAGAAACCAAATTGACTACATTATGATTACAAATAGATTTAAAAACAATGTTGAAAATGCCAAAACATACCCTGGTGCTGATATCAACTCTGACCATAATCCTGTAGTTTTAAAATTACAAATAAAACTTAAAAACCCAGGAATAAGGAAATCGAAGACACCTCAAATAGATATGTCAGCATTGAACCAACCAGACATAGTCAACTATACCTGGTTGAAGTAAAAAATAAATATGATAGGCTAATTGTTTACAGCAGTGTTTCCCAACCTTTTTTGTATTATGCCCCACCTAAGCCTTTCTAAAATTCTTATGTCCGCACCCCCCCCCCCCCCCCACACAACATATGCATCATTTTTAATATTAAAAAATTGAAATGTTCACTAAAGAAACTCTTGAATATTCCCATATTATTTACATTTAGTGAGATCCTTGCGCTTGATGCTTGCTGCAAAGAGATTTTATGTCAGGTTCCAATTTAGTTAACTTCAGTCTCAAGTCTCCCCGTTTTGCTATATCCAGCCGATTTCTTCCATTTTCGAATTTCCCCCCTTAACAATCTCCCCTGTGGGGCGTAGGGAAACACGTTGGGAAACACTGGTTTACAGCGTGGAACAATATAGACATGAAAATACTGAGGATAAAATTAATACAAAATGGGAATGTGTAAAAACAAGTATACAGATTGCAAATACTACCTTGCCAGTGAAGATAAATAAGAAAATTATGAGCAAATTGACTCACAGGAAGAAAGCAAAGAACACACCAGCGTATATAGTAATAGACAGAGAAATATGTCACATGTGCAGAGTTGCCAAGGAACAGTGGTTGCAGAAGAAATAGAGGATCTGGAAATACAACTCGAAAGAATTACATGAACATATAAAAAGATTGACAAAGAATAAAAATAATGTAACAGGAAAAGGTTGTATCAGAGGAAAATTGGGCAAATTATAATTGATAACACCAACATAATAAACAGATGGACAGAGTACACAAATATATTCTGGGGCAGCAGAGCCAATAAACCTGCGTTGTATAATACTCAAGATGGACCAAACAAATTGAAGGCTGAAGTAGAGAAGGATATTAAAAAGATTAAAGAAAGAAAGGCTGCAGGTCCAGACAAGATAACAACAGAGATAATAAAATCCGTATCCAGCTTTGGCATTGATACTATCACAGAATAATGTAATGATGTATTAAAA